>WWET01000160.1:782487-796917 GCA_011038615.1 Limnodynastes dumerilii | reverse complement strand
ACGCCGATACGCTGTGCTTTAGTAAGCACAGCGCATCGGCGTACCTCTGGATCAGGCCCATAGTTACTTGTTACATAGTTACATTAAGTCGCTCTGTCCCTCTCACACTGCCCATATCTATCCTGCTGCCTATCCTATTTATCACTATCACGCAGCCATATTAACAATCACACAGCCCATACCATCACACTGTCTATACCATCACACTGTCCATACCATATATGCCACTGCTCATCCTATTTATCCTTATCACGCTGTCATACTACCAATTACACATTACACTGCTCATACCATCGCTCTGCCCATATTATTACACTGTCCATACCATCTCACAGCCCATACTCTCACTCTGCCCATAAATTCTCATGCCCATATTATTACATTGTCTATTTATTTATTTATATAGTAACAGTTTTTTTTATATAGTGGCAACAGATTATGTAGCACCTTATAATTTTATCAATCAGTATAAACAAGACTGGGTAATAACAGACATATTGGGAGGGTAAGAGAACTGTGCTCACAAGCTTACACTCTGTAGGACAGTGGGTTTGATACATAAGGGCAAGCGCTATATATCACACAATGGAACCAGCCAGGGTGTATGGTAAAAGTGCTCTCAGTGCTCTGTATGACCCAGTCACACAGCAGTGTTAGTAACAGAGATGAGGGAATTTTAGAATAGAGTGAGCGGGTTTGTGTTAATAACGTAAAAGAAAGTAATAAGTGTTTGTTAATATGGTAGATAAAGCTTAGGAAGGTTGAGGAATTTGATAAGCTTGTCTAAAGAGATGAGTTTTAAGGGAACGCTTGAAAGTTTGTAGAGTAGTGGGGGAAGAAGGTTGTTCAGCCCGGGAGAAGTCCTGTAACCGGGAATCAGAGCAATCATATGAAGTGCAGAAGAGAGTTGTATATCTTGTAATGATCTGGTGCAGGTGCAGTCTTTTCTATGGCTTTATAGGTTAGCAAGAGGATTTTGTATTTGATTCTGTAGTATACAGGCAACCAATGTAGTATACAGGCAACCAATGTAGAGACTGACAGAGTGGACTAGCTCTAGATGAACGTTTTGCAAGCAGTCTTGCTGCTGCATGCAATATAGGGCTGTATTCACAGCCCCGGACGTATTGCGCATACGTCCTTAATATACCGATAATTACTACTATGCGTGTGTAGTAACTTTTTTACGTAATCTACATATTGTTCCGTTACATAGATTGCGTATATTTGGTCTTAAAGACCACATATACACAATCTATGTAACAAAACGATACGTAGATTACGTATAATAGTTACTACGCACGCCTAGTAGTAATTATCGGTATATTAAGGACGTATGCGCAATACGTCCGGGGCTGTGAATTCGGCCCATAGACTGTAGAGGGTTAATTTTATATTGTGGGAGTCCAATAGCTGGAGATAATTAGTGTATGAATGAGAGTTTAAGTAGTGTTTTGTGAGAGATATTTTCGAATTCTGGAAATGTTTTTTTGGTGTATATAACAGCATTTAGAAACAGATTGAATGTGAGGCATAAAGGACAGTAAAAAATCAAGTGTAACACACAGGCAGAGAGCTTGGCAAGTAGGAAATATTTCAGTGTTATCAACAGAAACAGAGAGACCAGGTGGGTAGCTCTTGTTGGCAGGAGGAAATATTAATAACTGTTTATGTCCTGGGAGGACATCCAGGATGAAATGGCAGAAAGACATTCAGTTAAACGAGCCAGTACAGTTGGTGATAGATCAGGGGTGGATAGGTAGATTTGTGTATCATCTGCATAGAGATGATATTGAAAACCAAATTACTTTATTAGTTGTCCAATGGAAGATATATCGATAGAGAAAAGCAAGGGACGCAAGACTAAGCCTTGAGGTACCCCAACAGATAGTGGAAGGGCAGAAGAGGTAGATCTAGAAAAGCGGACACTGAAAGAGTGATTAGGGAGGTAGGATGTGAACCAGGAAAGGGCTGTGTTCTTAATGCCTATTGATTGTAACAAGTTGTAAGAGAGTAGTCAACAGTGTCAAAAGCAGCAGAAAGATCCAGGAGAATTAGAAGAGAGTAGTGACCTTTATATTTATTAACGGAACGGAAGGCTGGTGGAGACCATAACCGTTTGTACAGATATAGGTGGTACTGGGATCCTCCATTGGGTGCAGGGTGAGTGTAACGGGCGGCCCCCTTGTCTGCACTGCACACTCTGCACCCATGGTAGATACGCCACTACAAGGGTTGTAGACCATGTGATGCCAAGGGAGAATAATTGCAGAGAATTTTAGGAGTAAATGCATGGTATCTCCAAACATGAATGATAAAAGCTTATCAGCTAATACTGAAAGTCACCCATTTGTCTGAAATGTCATATGACATGAGTATGAGTATGATGAAAGAAAGCACCTTATGATAACAAAGACATTAGTGAAAGACATTGTTACATGTGCAAAACAATGAATAAATGTGTTAACTTTTTGTATTGAATGGATATGTGTACTATCTAGCTAGCAGTTGAAATATGAGTTGTAAATGTGTTATAAAGCAAATATGAACAGATGACTCTCTATCTCTCTCTCTCTATCTCTCTGCCCATACACATGCCCATAGAGATTCCCCTACAAATGCCCATACACATATAGATGCCTATACAGATGCCCACACAGATTCTCATACAGATGCCCATATACGTGCCTATACAAATTCTCATACAGATTCCCATACAGATGCCCATATACGTGCCTATACAGATGCCCATACAGATTCCCATACAGATGCCCATATACGTGCCTATACAGATTCTCATACAGATTCCCATACACATGCCCATATACATGCCTATACAGATGCCCACACAGATTCCCATACAGATGCCCATATACATGCCTATACAGATGCCCATACAGATTCCCATACAGAAGTTGTGTGGTCACAATGCTGGCTTAAGACTTCATTGGGTTAGTCTCCATATGCTGGGATATGGTTGTTTGACTATTTTTTTCCATGGACAACATGTTCTTAAATGTCAGAAAAACGCAGTATATAGTTATGCCCTATGGCAGTGCCACTGCTCCATCATTATTTTTAGCCCAGCGGTTGAAGCCTTTGGTGTCAATATTGCTGTAAAGAATCACATTTTATGATACTCATTAAACAAATGACTATAAATGACTGTAATTGAATATTAACAATAGAAAAACTGTCAACCGAGGGGCCTACTGCATGCAGAACCCTACCATAAATCTCTGCATGCAGAACCCTACCATAAATCTCTGCATGCAGGAAGCCTACCGTAAATCTCTGCATGCAGGAAGCCTACCGTAAATCTCTGCATGCAGAACCCTACCGTAAATCTCTGCATGCAGGACCCTACCGTAAATCTCTGCATGCAGGAAGCCCTACGTTTGCAATGATGGATTCATTCATTGCGTATTTCATACACATAGTGAGTGGGCCCACCCCGTAGTCAGAGAGTGCCTTCCACATGGAAATGCTATGGGTGGTGGTGGAAGTGAGTGCAGGCAGAGTCTTCTGATACATTGAGAATGGGGAACTGGTAGAAGACAATGCAAAGAGGTTTGGTTAAAGACAGTGCAGATTGGGGCTGGTGGAAACAAGTGTGGGGATGGTGGAGGAAGGTGTGCAGACTTAGTCCTAAAATGCAGTGTGAGGGGGGGGAGATGGTGGAAGACAGTGCAACAGGGTTAGTAGCAGACAGTGCTAATGGAAGACAGAGCCAAGGGGGCTTGTAGAAGGCACCTCAGAGGGGGGTTAGTTGAAGATGTTGCAGGGAGTACCTGTGTATTATATTATGTATTATAACCCACAGGAGCTCACTGAAGCCATGTAGGTTCACTTTGTTGCTGGTATTAGAAGCAGAATTAGCAGCCGTACTAACCACGCACAGACGCCAGCATCGGTTATGTTATCTGGTCACATCAATCACTGAATCTATATAGAGGTCCCATAGGGGAGCATTTTACACAGTACAGTTTAGTGAATGATATGGACACATCTCATAGTAGCTGCCTATCCAAGGTTGTGGCTGTGATCATTATGTCGACGAATGTGTTTTAAAACATGTTTGTTGTAATTGACCTATTATTGCGGGGAGTCCATCAGGTAGGTCCATTGTTAATCTCACCATATAGATGCACATATCTATTAATATCTGCTCCTTACTGTTATACGCATGTGCAATAGCGTCCACACCACTGGGATGCTACCGCGCCTATCCAACTTTCAGGAGTGGAATAGTGCCCCATTCACTCCCTCCCTTCCTTCTTCCCTTCCTTCACTCCCACCATCCCTTCACTCTCTCTTTTCACTGCTGTGCTCTGTCCCCATCTCCTGGTCCTCTCACACCCTGCTCCCTCTGCAGGGCCCAGCTCCTGCCCACACCCCATCCAGCCAGTGTCAGCAGGGGGCGACTTTCTGCAGTGTGCTGCTGGTGTTATGTCAGCATCACACACAGTGCCGCAGAGGACAAGCTAATACAAGGAAGAACAAGAAAAAGGTACTTAAAGTATAGGGAGCTGGAGCCACATGCTGGGGAATACTGGTGAGGCTACAGATACATGCTAGGGAGACTACAGACACATGAATGGGAAAAACTAGGGAGCTGAAAAGACATGATGGGGAATACTAGGGGTCAGGAGACATCTGATGGAAATACTGGGGGGGGCTGAAAAGACATGATAGGAATAATGGAGGGCTTCAGATACATGATGGGCGATTCTGGGAGCTGGAGACACATGTTGGGGAAAACTGGGGGCATGAAACACACCATGGGTATACTGGGGGGCTAAAGACACATAATGAAGTATACTGGAAGCTGGAGACACATGATGGCGGATACTGGTAGCTGGAGAGACATGCTGGAGAATTTTGGAGGGCTGGAGAGAAATGAATGGGGAATATTTTTTCCCATCATTCTGACCAGCCTTTCTTATATAAGTGCAACTCATAACATGTGCAACATAATTTATTCATGAAAAACAGTACACAGTGGATCAATCCCACAGAAAGTCCACTATAGAAAATGCCACCTAGTAAAGTGCAACCATTCCAGAATTAAAAAGTTAAATGCTTTATTTTGTTAATTAGAAATTAGAATAGTAGCGAAAATAAGGGTAAACAATCACATATAAGGAGGTTACATACAAGATATATTAAAATAACACAGCTGGATCCGTTGATAATTACCACAATAATGTAACAATGTACTGTATCAAAAACTTCACATACCACAGTGGATGTTGTAGCGTTCACATTAATTAAAGGGCAACATATGCAACGTGGAGCATAAATTACAATCTATCCCTAAACACTACAAAACAAAAATGAAAACAAAAAACCCCCTCACGGGAGCGCTTCACTCACACGGAGCATCTGCTTTCCCTTACTATACAGTACGAACATCAAGTGCGGGAACAGAGTCTGCTTGTGGTCGGTATGCGAGAGGTTCAGGATTGCCAGCGGTCAGAAATGAGCCGTTTCGCTAGTCTTCGTCTGGGCTTGGTGAGTATGTTCAGGTGTGGGATATTTAAAGGCAGAGCCAGCCAATCAGGATTTCTCCCATAACGTGTCTGAAAGTAACAGCAGTGTCAGTACACAAAGCTGCAACATAATATAAATAGACTATGAGGTTCTTGCTTCCTAGTTTGGTATATCTATAAGTGGAGGAGAGGTTATATTATATATCAACTTTGAACATATTTTGAATTACTCCTATATAAACATATCTCGGCAAATAGCCGTTCCTGCAACGGAGTAAAGTTTAATTTGTTTTTTAAGTATAAATCCTCGATATTCAACCCCCTTAACATAAAAAACCATTCCCAGTCTAGACATATATACAAAGATTCTTAGTAGCAAATTCTAACATCATATTTGCAAGATTACAAATTCACTTAAAGTGACGGTGCCACATTTATCAAAATTTAAAAAGTATGTAATAGTATAAATATTGGGTCAGTAATTACTAATATCGCCTTGATTAGATACAGCAAGCCTAAAATATCTTAACATGATACCTAATTTATTCCCTAGATGAGGAATGGCACTCTTAAAAGGACAGTACTGTACTTATTGTGCAACCTAAAGCTGTTAGCTATAATCTTCCTTTCAGACATTTTATTCAAGAAACTGGATTCAACAGAATATATAAGTCACACTATATAGATATATGTATGTTGATAAAAAATGAGAGGCATCTAATTTTTGTCATAAGAAGGATCCATATTCGTTATTTTCGTTAAGGTCAAATGGAAAATCTGAGTTACGAAATATGAATTTGCTCTCCTGCCTCATCAGAGCTTTGACCACATCGCCCCTCTGATATGTTTGGTAAGTCTCCATAAACCAGCGATTTTTGTCCCTTCTGCGGAACCGCCATGTGTTTGTATGTAGTGGCGGGCTACGCTGGTCAGCGCTTTCATTTTGCCCTTATCTGCTTGTGCATTCCTAGTGTTCGCCAAGTGCTCATAAATTCTTTTCCTTAGGGGGCGCTTTGCCATTCCAATGTATTGTAATGAGCAAGGGCATGCGATGCAGTAAGTTACTGCTGACATGGAGCATGATGAAAGTATTTACAGTATGTTTGCGTTTAAATTTGTCATGAAATTCTTTCAATGGGTCATATATTTACAGCATTTGCAATGACTATAAGGGTGTGATCCTTTACTGATAGCATTAGGTGTATTAAGTGGCTCCAAATGACTATGAACAATGATGTCTTTAATGCTGTTAGTTCTTCTCCAGCTAATATTAATTCGGTCCCCAAAGGCATTGTTGATGGTCCCATCAGTTTTTAAGACTGGTAAGTGTTTATTCATGATATGGCTATATTACGCCACTCCTTACAAAATCTCATAACAAATCTTATTTCTTGCTTATTGGCTGTGTTTTGCTGCTTTTTGGATTATAATAGTTGTGACCTATCAGTTTTTAAAGCATATTTAAAAGCTGTTTTTATGGATCTATGACTGTACCCCCTATTTAGAAGCCTGTTAGATAGTTCTTTATTTCTTGCTTTGAAATTTTCTAGTGAATAGCAATTGCATCTTACGTGTAGAAATTCTCCTTTAGGAATGCCTTTTAGGGTAGAGGGTAGATGGGAGCTCTCATGATGCAAGATTGTGTTGGTCACTGTAGCCTTGCGATACAAATCCGTCAAAATATGTCTGTCTATGGAAATAGATATTTTTAAATCCCAAAAATTGACAGATTGTTTGCTTAGCTCGCTTGTTAATCTAATATTGAAGTCATTTAGATTAAGATCTTGTTAGGCAGCAGTGTGTTTCTGGCACCTCCTCCACGTCTGCTTCCCCGCGTGTCCCTCAAGTTGCTAGGAGACATTGCATGCACAGGGTTCCCGCTTCTAGTGCAAGCGCTAAGCACTCTGGGGGTGGTAATTTGCTGGGAGGTATTCGGCCTGTGCTCTCCGCTGATTGGTTGGGTTTTCCTATTTCCTCTGACGCTGCTGGCTTGTCGGCGCGAGTTATAGCGTCTTCTGTCTAGGTCTCTCGTTTACTCGCTCCGTTGGTGTTCTCCTGTGGATTACCTTTTTGCCTTGTCTAGCTGTGATTGCCTCTGTATGCCTCGTGATATTTATCCTGTCTCTCTTGGTCTGCTTCGTTTGTCTCTCCGTTGCTCCGGGGGTTTGTTTCTATACTTACCTCCGGCACACAGTGTCTCTGCAATCCTGCATTACCTTCCGGTACATAGTAGCTGCTTTTTCTATACTTACCTCTGGCACACAGTGTCTCTGCAATCCTGCATTACCCTCCGGTACATAGTATTAGCTCTTTTCTATACTTACCTACGGCACACAGTGTCTCTGAAAACTTGCATTACCAATGCATAGTACCAGCACTATCCTGTTCTCACCTATGGTACTCTGAGCCTTTGTTATCCTACAATTACCCCCCCGGTACATAGTACCAGCACTGTCTTGTTCTTCCTCATTTGTCGTTTTAATATTTGTATATGCCTTTGTCCAGTGTGGTACTTCCCCTATCGTTGGCTGGTTGGTCTGAGTGACGGTATCTGTATTCTATCTACACTAGAGTGTCTCATATACCATTTCTATGCACTGGAACTCCAGGGGTAGTGACCTACTACTTGGGGCGCAGCAAAATCCATCCCCACCATCAGGGACACTGGCGAAGACCACCCGATGGTAGAATTCCTATCCTGGTGCTACTGTGCGTCACACCCTAACAGATCTATGATGAATTGTTAAAGAAAGCTTTTTTCGCCATCCCAGATAATCAGAACATCATCGATGTAACGAATCCATGCTATCACATGGTTACTAAAGTCTTCTCAGGGGTACACGTATTCACGTTCCCACCACTCAAGGAAAATATTTGCATATGTTGGGGCACAGACTGTCCCCATTGCTGTTCCCTGGGTTTGGGTGTAGAAAGTCCCATCAAATGTAATATAGTTCCGCATCAGGACGAATTTTAGTAAGTCCAAAAGGAAACTATTAAATTCTGAGGGTGCCTCTGTTGACATAAATGATTGTACTTCCTGTAGGCCCAATGTGTGGCTGATGCTAGTATATAATGACACCACATCGGATGTCACCAGCCACACATTGGGACCTACTGTGACATCATCTAGTCTGGTCAGAACATCCAGTGTGTCTTTCACGTAAGATGGTAATGTGGTGACATATTTACGTAGATGATGGTCTACGAATTCACTCACCCTTTCAGTTAGGCAGTTAATCCCTGACACTATTGGGTGTCCGGGGGGCTTCCTCTTTGGTAACGTGTAAAATGTTGCTATTCTGGGATTTAATACCTCTAAAAAGTCAAAGTCTTGTTTTGTGATAACACAATCATTTAAGGCTGATATAATGATGTGCTGGTATTCCCGCGTATAGGAAAAATTGAGATCGAAAACATATGGCTGGTAACACACTCTGTTTCTAGTTGTCTCTTAGCCTCCGATCTGGAACAAAACAGAAAAAACAACAGAAGGATGTTCCTCAACAGGGGAACAAGAAAAACTAGAGGCAAGTCTAAGAGACATTAATTTATCTCAACCATGATGTTTAAATGAAGATCATATTAGAGTCTTGAGTAGGGGTTTATCCTTCTCCCCACAGATGGTTTGAATGTGAGAAAGACTTATTTTTATTCACTAGGAAAATATTGTTGTACAAATATTTTAATGGTTCTAAGGCCATAGATGAAATGAACTATTTCCCTACTGTTTAAGAACGCAATGCTCTGAGAGAGTTAGAGGAATTAGAGCAAGAAATGTACACTGATACAACATGTAATTTACTTAGAAAGAAATCAAAATTCATCCCAGATATGAGTACATCTCCAGAAGTCAGTCTTTTTCATTTAGTTTCACAGGATTTGGATCTTTTTGAAAAGCATAAGAATGTCAAAAAATGGGGCAACATAAGTAGATCAGAACAAATCACACTAAAAGAAATTGATACGTCAAAGGAGATAATCAAACCCTCTGATAAAGAGGGGGAATGTTGTCATATGGCCTCGCAATATGTACATATCGGAGGCTAAGAGACAACTAGAAACAAAGTATGTTACCAGTCATCTGTTTTCGATCTCACTTTTTCCTATATGCGGGAATACCAGAACATCATTATATCAGCCTTAAATGATGGTGTTATCACAAAACAAGACTTTGACTTTTTAGAGGTGTTAAACCCCAGAATAGCAACATTTTACATGTTACCAAAGATTCACAAATGTGAGAGGGAGCCCCCTGGATGCCCAACAGTGTCAGGGATTAACTGCCTAACTGAAAGGGCGAGTGAATTCGTAGACCATCCTCTACATAAATATGTTACCACATTACCATCTTACGTGAGAAACACACGGGATTTACTGACCAGACTAGATGATGTCACAGTAGGTCCCAATGTGTGGCTGGGGACATCCAATGTGGAGTCATGATATACTAGCATCAGCCACACATTGGGCCTACAGGCAGTACAATCATTTATGTCAAATGAATGCACCCTCGGAATTTTATAGTTTCCTTCTGGACTTTCTAAAATTCGTCCTGATGTGGAACTATTTTACATTTGATGGGACTTTCTACACCCAAACCCAGGGAACAGCAATGGGGACAGTCTGTGCCCCAACATATGCAAATCTTTTCCTTGGGTTGTGGGAACATGAATACGTGTACCCCCCGAGAAGACTGTGGTAACCATGTGATAGCATGGATTCGTTACATCGATGATGTTCTGATTATCTTGGATGGTGAAAAAAGCTTACTTGAACACTTCATCATAGATCTTAATCTAAATTACTTCAATATTAGATTAACAGGCGAGCTAAGCAAACAATCTGTCAATTTTTGGGATTTAAAAATATCTATTTCCATAGACAGACATATTTTGACGGATTTGTATCGCAAGGCTACAGTGACCAACACAATCTTGCATCATGAGAGCTCCCATCTACCCTCTACCCTAAAAGGCATTCCTAAAGGAGAATTTCTACATGTAAGACGCAATTGCTATTCACTAGAAAATTATTATAACTATTAACTATTATACTCCAAAAAGCAGCAAAACGCAGCCAATAAGCAAGAAATAAGATTTGTTATGAGATTTTGTAAGGAGTGGCGTAATATAGCCAAAATCATGAATAAACACCTACCAGTCTTAAAAACTGATGGGACCATCAACAATGCCTTTGGGGACCAAATTAATATTAGCTGGAGAAGAACTAACAGCATTAAAGACATCATTGTTCATAGTCATTTGGAGCCACTTAATACACCTAATGCTATCAGTAAAGGATCACACCCTTATAGTCATTGCAAATGCTGTAAATATATGACCCCATTGAAAGAATTTCATGACAAATTTAAACGCAAACATACTGTAAATACTTTCATCATGCTCCATGTCAGCAGTAACTTACTGCATCGCATGCCCTTGCTCATTACAATACATTGGAATGGCAAAGCGCCCCCTAAGGAAAAGAATTTATGAGCACTTGGCGAACACTAGGAATGCACAAGCAGATAAGGGCAAAATGAAAGCGCTGACCAGCGTAGCCCGCCACTACATACAAACACATGGTGGTTCAGCATAAGGGACAAAAATCGCTGGTTTATGGAGACTTACCAAACATATCAGAGGGGCGATGTGGTCAAAGCTCTGATGAGGCAGGAGAGCAAATTCATATTTCTTCTTAACTCAGTTTTTCCATGTGGCCTTAACGAAAATAACGAATATGGATCCTTCTTATGACAAAAATTAGATGCCTCTCCTTTTTTTATCAACATACATATATCTATATAGTGTGACTTATATATTCTGTTGAATCCAGTTTCTTGAATAAAATGTCTGAAAGGAAGATTATAGCTAACAGCTTTAGGTTGCACAATAAGTACAGTACTGTCCTTTTAAGAGTGCCATTCCTCATCTAGGGAATAAATTAGGTATCATGTTAAGATATTTTAGGCTTGCTGTATCTAATCAAGGCGATATTAGTAATTACTGACCCAATATTTATACTATTACATACTTTTTAAATTTTAATAAATGTGGCACTGTCACTTTAAGTGAATTTGTAATCTTGCAAATATGATGTTAGAATTTGCTACTAAGAATCCTTGTATATATGTCTAGACTGGGAATGGTTTTTTATGTTAAGGGGGTTGAATATCGAGGATTTATACTTAAAAAACAAATTAAACTTTACTCCGTTGCAGGAACGGCTATTTGCCGAGATATGTTTATATAGGAGTAATTCAAAATATGTTCAAAGTTGATATATAATATAACCTCTCCTCCACTTATAGATATACCAAACTAGGAAGCAAGAACCTCATAGTCTATTTATATTATGTTGCAGCTTTGTGTACTGACACTGCTGTTACTTTCAGACACGTTATGGGAGAAATCCTGATTGGCTGGCTCTGCCTTTAAATATCCCACACCTGAACATACTCACCAAGCCCAGACGAAGACTAGCGAAACGGCTCATTTCTGACCGCTGGCAATCCTGAACCTCTCGCATACCGACCACAAGCAGACTCTGTTCCCGCACTTGATGTTCGTACTGTATAGTAAGGGAAAGCAGATGCTCCGTGTGAGTGAAGCGCTCCCGTGAGGGGGTTTTTTGTTTTCATTTTTGTTTTGTAGTGTTTAGGGATAGATTGTAATTTATGCTCCACGTTGCATGAAAGCAGATGCTCAGCATGAGTGAAGCGCTCCCGTGACAGGGTTTTTTTTGTTTTGTAGTGTTTAGGGATAGATTGTAATTTATGCTCCACGTTGCATATGTTGTCCTTTAATTAATGTGAACGCTACAACGTCCACTGTGGAATGTGAAGTTTTTTGATACGGTACATTGTTACATTATTGTGGTAATTATCAACGGATCCAGCGGTCTTATTTTAATATATCTTGTATGTAACCTCCTTATATGTGATTGTTTACCCTTATTTTCGCTACTATTCTAATTTCTAATTAAGCAAATAAAGCATTTAACTTTTTAATTCTGGAATGGTTGCACTTTACTATGTGGCATTTTCTATAGAGGACTTTCTGTGGGATTGATCCACTGTGTACTGTTTTTCATGATATATTCAAGTCACTAAGTAGCACCCCCTGTAGCATTTAGACATTTATAAATTAAGGGGCATTTAAAGAGACTTGTGCAGAAACTTCTTTTGCATCTTGCATAATTTATTAATGCATTTTAAATACAAACATGCCCAAATTACAGGAGACAATTTTTTTTTACCACTAATAATATAATACATTTAGAGGAAGTGCTGGGAGGAGGTAGAGTAAACATAAATAAATAAAAGCGCATTACTAAAATAATGTGTTACTCATTACGTTATCTGTAGGAACCTTAAACTGTTACGGTGCAGACTTGGCAGTGCTTTGCGAGACTGTCAAATCTCATTTTGTTTAATGTCTTTTGCAATACGGCAGGAATAAATCTCAAAATCATTGCAAGGGCATTATAAACCAAATTCTTTCCCCATATTGTGAGTCTATATTTATTATTTATTTAAAGTTACACCATTTTAAACATGACATGCAGGATGAAACTGTTCAATGGGGCAATCCCTAAAAGGAGAGGGTGATGCAAATGTCAGTGTTCCTCTTCTAGCTACTAATGGTACATTCTATTTCTGTTCACCGAGAACTTCTCTCTAGTTCTCCATGACCCAGAGAAGGAAATTGTTTTTCCAGAATGTAAGCAGATGCTGATTTACACAAGTGTAACACAATACCGTCAGATAAGTGTCATTCATCATTTAATTCAGTATTAGTAAGACTTTAAGAAGAAAGACCTGGTCCCTTATATCTTGCTCTGCAGCACTATCTTGTGCTCTGACAATGAATTGTTGTAGCTTGCAGCAAACACATTTCTGCTTTTATGGGTTTCTGAGTATTGAGGTTCAAAAATGTTGTGTGTCTGTGTTACAAATGGATGCTGGATGTTAGATTACACCAACTAACCTCTTATAATGGAGTGGTCAACCAGTCAGTATGAAACTTTTCTCCCAGAGCTACCACAAACTCATCATATTTCCTCCATCAGTATTTTAGACCCCAGTATGCCCTACAGAACTCTACATGTCTCTATTATGAGAGGTCATCAGGTTATGGAGTCTAATCACAGATCTGGTGTTCACCGGAGCCCCTAAAATTGGGGATCAGATCCAGGGAACCCAGGAACCTGCTGGTTAGAAAGATCTGACCAGAACAGACACCAAGGTAACACCAGGGAAAGGGAGGTGATAAGGGAAGCGAGGTAATGCCGGTGACTGAGCACACAAATGCAAGAGTAAGAAGGAAGGAGCAGGAGAGGGTGAGACCAGGGAACCGGAATTACGAGAGACGCAGCAAGAGAAAAACAAGGGAGAACAGAACCACTAGGAACCAGGGCAGGGCAGGAAGAGTCCAACAAGGAAAGACTGTATAAGGGAGACAAGGTAAGTAAAGCAACGGAGGTAACAACTGAGATACAGGAGCTAGCAATGAAATTGAACAGTACACTGTCACTCACCGAACTCAGCGCCAGTCCGGAAACGGACCACGCCAGATCAGAGGCACAGAGTTTAATCCCAAGCCAGGTATTCACCAAAGCCCCTCCTGAAGGTAGGGATGGATTTGGCTGCAAGCTAGAGACAGTCACGGCTCTCTGGTCTAGTGCACGGACACAGAGGCAGAGAGGCGAGATCTGAGGTGAGCTGGAGTAGTTGTTACAGGTAGAAGGGTTCCTGCTACTGCGGCCGGATAAAAGGCAGGGTTGAAGCTTGAACCAGGAGACACAGCAATGCTGACACCAGAGATAATGGAGCACTGGAGCTGGATACAGAGAGAGATGCAGGAACTGGCGAGAGGTAACTGGAAATGTGATGTCAGAGAGGGATTTAAATACAGCAGGTGAACAGGGAGTTCAG
>WWET01000160.1:728945-753506 GCA_011038615.1 Limnodynastes dumerilii | reverse complement strand
TACTAGCGACGGCGGCCGTAGCTCTGGATCAGGCCCTATGTATTTAAAAATGTTATCCAGTGTTCTGCATTCATTTTACTTGAGTTAAATCTTTGGACCTGGTCCGATGTGTACTAAATCCTAATATATTTGACTTATTGTATTTAGTTGTTTCTCCGCACAATGTATAATTTAGGATAATTGCCTTTTTGTTGTTCTACCCTTTTATTGACATGAAATCATTTCATACCTTACTGACTGATGATAATACTGATTTGTCCTCATTTCCACCCCAAACAGAGAGTTTTAGTCAGACTGGGAATGTCCTTGTGGTCATAGAGAGATCACTGGATTGTAAAAGTCATTTTCTGTGTTTTATTTCCCAACTTCTGAAATAACATTGCTGCTTAGTATTATCAAACACAAAGAAAACAATGGCACCAAGCGGGGAAAGATAGTAATGACCCCAGCACTAAGAGAGAAGGAAAAGGGTCACATTACAGTAAGCAAAAATGAAAGACTTCAGACTGCAGGATTTATCTGGAAGATAATCCAGCCAAATCTCACAGATAGAGACAGATTTACTAGGACAACTCCTGAAAATGGCATGTTTAACTCTAATGTATACCTTGAGAGAGAGAAATAGAGAGCTCCTGGATTAAAAATAAGAGATTAAAAGCCAAAGACAAAGTAGGATGGCGGTAAGGGATGCAACAGCTACAGGGAGTGTGTGTGTGTGTGGGGTGGGGTCATAAGAAAAGCAAATTAATTAATTAATTAATTAATTGCCTTAAAAGTCGAATTTAGTATTTTTTACGACATTAAATTTCCTAACATTCTTTTAGTGTCTTTAAAACACGATAATGAGCTGTCCTTAAAAGCTGTCCTTATGCCAAATAATACAAAGCCAATCCTAAAGCAAGTTTAATAGAGTTACTGCGGGGGGGAAGGGGATATTTTGTTGTGTCATAAGCAGAGGATCTAAGGAGAGGTAGCCCATAAGGGGAGTCATCTCACTATGGGCCAGTTACAAATCTGCATCTGGTATTGAATACCCCAGTAGTTACAACCTAGGGCCTGATTCAGAGTATCGCATCTGTGTGAATTTCACACGGATGCGATGCTTTTTGACAGGTCTGCGCATGAGCTACATATATAATTTCTGTGTATATCCTCTTGAAATAAATATGTATACAGCTGGTGTTGCTGGAGAAAGGTTTTTCTTTTATATGGAGAATAGTTCAGCAACACTAACTGGATAGGGTTTTGAAATGACTGGGTAACTTTTATTTTTTGTAAATATGTACAATTGTCTTTGTAAAATATATATTCATGTAATGTTTTGTATTTCTTCATATTTTTTACCCTCTGTTAATTATTGTATTGTATATGCAACTATTGTCTTTGCTATTGCCTCTGTACGGCGCTGCAGATACTGTGTGGCACCTTATAAATAAACGTTAATAATCATAATAATAATAACATATATAAGATCACATGACTTGCTTGTGAGAGTAAGTTACTCTCATAGGGCCTGATCCAGCAGCGTAAGATCGGCTTAAAGATCTGCAGATGTTGCCCGACGTAGTTACGGCAACGCCCGATCATGGATCGGGTGTCCGTAGCAGTGCCGTAGTAACGCTGGAGAGGGCGTCACCCAGCGTTACCATGTTCAGGTTAGTGTAGGTAGGCGGGGGGGAGGGTAATGAGGCTGAGAGGGCGGCGTTATCGTAGTAACGCCGCCGTCCCAACGTAGTTACACGGCTGAAGTTAGGGTAGCTTTCAGCCGGCGTGAGGGAGTGTAAATACACTCTAAGCAGGGGGAGTGTCATGGGAGTGAGCTGCTGTTACGCTGAGTGCTAGAACGCTTAGTGTAACAGAGTAGGTCTGGATCAGGCCCACCATAGTATTTGGGTGGGATCTCTCACCTGCATCTCACACTATGATGACTGATAGGCTAAAGCTGTTCTTCACTGAATGTATCAGAGAATAACAGCTTAAGTTTGGCAGCTATCACAAGGATGGTCAGACAGAAAAATGAAAGAGGTAACATTTTTTTTAAATATAGTCCCCCCTCTGCCCCAAAAAATCCCAAAACAAAGGGCTCCAATGTGAGTCCTCCAGCATACCCAGCATCTTAGTACCTGCTTTCCCCTTTCATTGGCCCTTCTTAAAGCAGTGGTGAAGGATGCTGTGTTCACATCTACACTAAAACTCCCACCTTCTGATTTTAATGTACAGTACAGTAGTGGGACACGCCAACAGAAGCGACACAGGCAGATCAGCCTCTCTGTGTCCACTTTTTTTGTGCTCACTTCTGTTGTGTGGATATGCATGGATTTTCCTAAGATAAGATCCATGGATTCCTTGTTCTTTGTTGCTGAGCAATGGACACTATTTATTGAGTAACAGTAAACAGGCATATCCCATCCACTTATGGATACAGGAAGCATTTCCTCTTGTACTACTTGTTATTGAAAAAGCAATGATTTTTACATATAGAAAAACAATTTTTTTCCATAGCACATTTTGGCTTTTTATTCAGACTGCCTGTGAGTCCCCAATTATAGCAATTTTTGTATGTGGACACCTGTCACTAACAAGCACATTGAGAAGAGCAATGGGTTTCACTGAGTCCGCGCTACAGGCCTCAGGGGAAGGACACTGACATTTGATCACTATTGACCTGAGCTGGATGGAACAAAAGTGCTTTCATATGCCATACAAGTTGTCAGGAGAAGCCATTATTTTAAGTCATTATAGCAGCAGTTCTGCATATGAGGTTTTATGATCATTAAAACATAACAATAGACCACATAAGTAATGATACCATCAGCATGAATAAAGCACACAATTTTCTAATGATTTATTATGCTTATATTTACTTTCCATACTTAGTAAATAGTTATACTGACACAATAATGCACTTTTGCAACATGCAATAATCATGTACTCCTTTGGTGTGTCATGTTAATTTGCTTTAATATTTGATTGTGATGTTTAGGGTAAAGATAGCATTATAGTAAATTCATGCAGAAAAATATATATATATGTGTTAAAATGCAACACAATAACAGCAAAATAAACCTAAAAACAACCTTATCTGGCCCTTTCCATGATTATCAATTATCATGCAATTATCTTGCAAACATGATTAAAGAGCAAATAAAGTCGATGTCTGAATATAATATTTATCAAAGGCTTTGTATGCTTGTGTGCATTATAACTAGCTTTATCTCTTTCATTCTACAGTAGGTTAGAGGAATCTGCCTGATGGTTAGATACCTCATTTTCTTTACCCCTATCAGCCTCCAATTAGGACACTGGGCTGGATCCAGACCTTGGGGCTGATTCAGAGATGCACTTACACCTTTTTTTAGGTGGAAGTGTACAGCTCGGCTAAACCATTTTTCAAAGTAAGGAGTGTTAATTAATTTAAAAAAATTTGCATGCAGGGAAAATACATTACTTTTACACATAGAACTAAAATACTGCATAGTTTTATGTTTATTTTATAGAATAGAGTTGAGCTAATTGTATACTTTGCATGCAGGGATATATCTTTAAATTGCTTACTGCACACAGATACTGACCAGCATTACTATCACACTGTTGACTTGTGATAGGAAACCTCACCTCTGTACTCTAAAACTGTTTGCAGCAGATGAAATATGACTCCCCTGAAAGCAACATGGTTTAGACCAGGTGTAACTAAGTTCATGCACTTAACAAGGTCTGTATCCAGCCCACTGTCCTAATGATGTTAGTGGAGCTTATGCAGTCTATATTGGGAGGGATGTTATACGTTTTACAGATGTGCAGTGAAATAAATAACTGGTTTGAGCTAGCAAGATCATTTTACCAATCCACCAATGGGTGAATTTTCTGAGATTGGACCTGGATCTGATATTTAAATTACTTACGTCCCCTTTCCGTTCACCCATCAACTACCAATTTTGTGGCCCAATATAGGACAGGCTTGGGGGAGGGGTAAAGGTCCTCATGCACTAGGAAGAGTGTGGAGGGCATAAAGTTTATAACATCCACACTCTTCCTAGTTTACAAGGGCACTGTGACCATAGTCTCATCTTTTTTTTTTTTTAGACGTAGTCTGTTGCCTTTGTTGCTTTAAACATAATCTTGTCCTATTAATGGTAGAACATTTTGCAAACAGTTTTTATTTACTAAATGAGACGTTAAAAGTATCTTTGCTTTGACTATAATTCTATTTTGCTTTAAAACTCTTTAAACACTTTATATTTTTCAAAAGCTTTATTGTTTTCAAGAACTCTCACAATGGCATTGATTTTAGCCAGTACGTCTGTGTTTTCCAAGAGCTACTGTTACAACAGTTTACTAGTCAATACCAACTTTATTTATTTTTACATCAATCACTATATTAACCTCCTACTACATTCCTCTAAAAAACGAATATGAGCACAGAGGGGCTAGTAGTGACAGAAGGTAGACTTTTCAAATACAAAATCACTGCAAAGATTTGCAGGATGGATGACTTTTATATTACATGTGTAGACAACATGTCTCCAGAAAAACCATCAATAACAAGGAATTTATACAGTAGGAACCTAATTAAATTCAGTAGAACCCCATTCTTTACAAAAATCCACTCCTTTATGTCTATAAAATGTAGTTAGAAACTGAACACTACTATTCAGCATCAGATTTATTATGTTATATAATATCATGCCTCAATTGACCTGTTCTCTGTTTCTCTGAAGTCAAGTATAAGCATACATTAAATATTTAGTCTGGGATTGCATAAAAGGCTAAAATGCAGTTGGATAAAGGCAAATTAAAAGTATTTGACAATTAATTATTGTAGGATGCACAGACATTTTATATATATATATATATATATATATATATATATATATATATATATATACACATATGCTCTGGCATTTAAATTCACTGACCTCAGTACGTGTTTATATCTGAACACGTAACTGGTAGGAAAAATATGCATCGATAAATATAACCAATATCTATGTCTGATTTCTTAAGTATGGGAATGATACAAACATGTTTCTGATAAATATAATAAAATACAAAATAAATACAAACCCCATCACACTTCTTTCAAACATTTGAACATCAGTGGAGGTTTTATTATAAGACCCCCTCCCCACAGGATGCACAATGCAGTTAGCTTTCATAATAAGCATTAGTGCAGCTCTCCCTGAAATATGCATTAAAGATAGAAATGAAACATGAAATTTGATTGGTTGAATGTCAGTGGCTTAAATATTGGAGTATAAGATCTCTTCTATTAATGAGTGAGATTATTTTGTTCTCTATTCACAAAAGAAAGAGGGGGAAAGAGACCACAGTTCATATGCAACAATATTGATAAAAGTGGAAGTAGGGAACAAGCTGGCAACTACCAACCAGTGAGCCTTACATCAGTAGTAGAAAAAAAACTGAAGGAAGAATGTAATTTTAAAATATGTTAAATCCAGCAATTTACAGGATTCCAAGCAGCATGGATGCATTAGGAGGAAATCATGTCAAACAAATCTTAATGACATTTTTGACTGGTTCACTAAAGATGTAGATCAAGGGGGAGCTGTAGACATATTCCATCAAGACTATAGTAAGACTTTGAACACTGGACTCTTTAAAGAAAGAAGTTTATTATGCGACCTTGCATTGAAATGTGGTTACATGTTCCTTACATAGACTTAAATGCAATTTTATTTATGTATACTTATATATATGTTTCCTTTATCTTTTTAATTGCAGGCTGTGACATGTGTGCAGACAATCGTAATGGAGAATGCCCCATGCATGGACCCTTGCATTCTCTGCGCCGCCTAGTGGGCACTAGTAGCACAGCAGCAGTGGCTCCTCCCCCAGAGATACCTGAATGGTTACGTGATCTTCCACGGGAGGTATGTCTGTGTACCAGTACTGTGCCAGGTCTGGCATATGGCATCTGTGCAGCTCAAAGAATCCAGCAGGGAACGTGGATTGGGCCCTTTCAGGGTGTTCTCGTGTCTCCAGACAAAGTGCAGGCAGGAGCTCTACGAAATACGCAACATCTCTGGGAAGTAAGTGATTAAGGCTGCTACAATAATGTATTTATAGAGGTGTGTAGCATTGTGGTCTGTGTGACATTGTGATCTTGTGTTACTTATTAAAGTAACTTAAAAGGGACTTTACACCCCATGGGTATTGTACTCAATTAGAAAGTTGGACACAACATTTCGGGTATTGAACAGTCATCTAAGAAGCTTAATACAGTTAATAAAATGAAGAGAAATTATGTTTATCTCTGGAATATGACCATGTTCACTAGATACAGCATAAAATTGTATGACACCCCTCTGCAATGCCATTCTAATCCATTTATAAATTACTGATGACAATGACCTTGTTAAAATTCCACAACTATCAATATAGGATTTGTATTGAATAGGATAAATTATTATATAGGAGAATAACAATGAGCTGACAACATTTCTAGCAGCTTAGGCCGATAATGTATTGACATCAAATGTATTTTCACATAAGATTTAAAAGCAATAGTTTTCCCTGTTATTAATCAATTGGAGTGTGCGATTTTATGCTCTGAATAATAGTGATTTCATGTCCCAAGAATTGGATTAGGAAAGTTTGCCGAATTAACAAGACAACTTCTTTGTTGCTCCTTGGAGTCCGTTATTGAAGCTCTGAAGCCACACAATGTTAGCTATCTCCTTATAAGGCATGCTAAGGGGCCATTTATTGCTTTGTGGTTCCTTTTTTTCTGTATGTCCTATCTCTATACATAACATGTACTGTACTAACATTTCTTCTTTGCTTTTTTATGTTATCACTTGATTTTTACATTTATGTGCCTTTTCGTACAGACTCCCTTCTGGTTCCTGGTCAGTGGGAGAGAATACAGATCACTGAACTATTCTCTCCATCCCCCATTACATAAAGGCACGTGTGGTGTTAAGTCACAAGTGTTTAAGAAATATAACTAAAACAAGAAAAAAATTCACATACAGTACACCTCCATCTGCTGGTGGGGATGGGCCCATTTTTTTCATTAAATCTGCATAGGGTGTGAAAGCATAAACATAACCTGAGGTCATGAGTTCAATTCCCTGACTAGACCTTATCTGTGTGGAGTTTGTATGTTCTCCCCTTGTCTCTGTGGGTTTACCCCGAGGGAACGGTTTTTCTCCCACATGCCAAAAATATACTTGTAGATTATTTGACAGCCGACTAAATTAACCCTGGTGTTTATGTTATTTGTGTTAGGGACCTTAGTATGTAGCTCCAATAGGGGCGGGGACTGATATGAATTGTCTAATGTTCTCTGAAAAGCACTGTGGACTATTTGTGGAGCTATATCAATAAGCATTTATGTTGTAAAATTTAAATATCTCCCCTCTTCCACCAAGTGTACAACCTGTACCTGTCTTTCCTCCTGGGGCCAGATTTACTAAGCTGCAGAAAAGGAAAAGTGGAGATGTTGCCCTTAGCAACCAATCATATTCTAGCTCTCACTTTCATATTACATACTAGGAAATGTCAGCTAGCATCTGATTGTTTGCTATAGGCAACATCTCCACTTTTCATTTCCTGCAGCTTAGTAAATCTGGCCCATAGAATGGAAGTCTGGATCAGAAGGATCCAGATCCATACTGTAAGTGTGGTCGATTTCAGCTCCTTGCCAGTGGGAAATGAGCCAGGCCATTATTGTTACTTCAAAATATTTTTCACTGAAGCTGTGCAGATTAGCAGATTAGCATCAGCAGATTAGTGGTGCTGTCTAGTGAAACAGCCTTCCTAGCTCGAAGTAGCAACCATTGGTTTCTCGGGTTCATAAATGAACACCGGCATGAACCATAAAGGACTGTGTGCTATTAATGAGATAGTAACAATAATTACCACTTGTTTATTATTATCCCTTATGATATATGCCTCTAAGTTAAGGGATCATAAACACAAAAAAGTTGAATCCATTATTATAAGTAAACACAGTAGTAAAAGATGTTTAATACTTTTCTCTTGTTTTGGAAGACTGTGTTAGTGGTTATATTAACTACTGTGCCATTAATTGTCAGAACTTTTAAAAGGAGGATTGCTATTGTCTTTTACAATAATATATTTTAATAGATATGGTGGGAGTCGCTGCTGAGAAAATAGCGCTATTGTGAATCTTTTTTTATGAATGGGTAAATATACCAATCGGCATACTTACCCTTCATTCATTCGGAAACGCCGCAGATCCGTCACACTACCGCAGGTGACTAGGAATCTATGGGGATTTTTAGGGTTTGGCTGCAGAGAGGTGAGTCTTAGGTTAGGCTGCGGAGACAGGCTGTGGGAAAGGAGGGTTATGGTAATGGAAGGGGACGCTTAGGGTAAGGATTAGGATAAGGGTTGGGCTTAGATTCACACTCACCATTCAATGCAACGTCTTCTTTCATCAATCAATCTATTGCTTCTCCTCTGCGAGACCTACAGCCATCTATAACTGTGTGGAACTATGAGTGTAATATAATGAATTGCATTGTCGTGTACAGTATGATCCAACATTTGCTACAGTCAGGGAAATATAGTTCTCTCTGTGCTACACATTCAGAACATAATGAAACATACTCTACATGTATATTATTTCAAGCATGTATATTATAATGTGCTTGGAATAGCTATGTAAAATAATGCCTTCATTGTAAAACAAAATATGTAACATTCAGGTGGTTCTTTTTCTGTTTGTTTGGCAGATGAATACAGCACTTGTTGAAATATATGGCTACTATTAGTTTAAGTAACATTAGCGGGGCTGTTAGGGCTTGCATAAACTTATGATTAATGCGTAAGCACTCAAGAGACCAGTTTCATCTTATTACACTTTATTGGGACAATGTTTGTGTATGGCAGCTATAGTTTCATCATAGCTGACAAAAACACTGCGCAAAACAGTAAAACAGTAAATCAAAACTGCATTGACCAATGAGATGCTTATTATACATATATTGGTTGATCCTGAGTTACAGAGTAACATCAAAAGAGTTGCAAATATAACTCAGCAAAATCTTGTTGAATGCAGGGAGGAGACACATTTAAACTGTGCAAACAGAATTAGAGTTGAGAGTCTGTGTTTCCTAGATCAACTCTAAATTCCATTTCAGTATTTGTGTACAATAAGCAAAAGCTAATATTTTACCTAAATGCAAAAAATTCACACCTGTTTTTTTTACAGATATATCTTTGTTAACATGTTTAGGACATGGGGAAAACGATTTAATCCACTCTATATTTATTGCACTATTTACCTAAACTGCTAAACGCTAGAACACATAGACAACTCTGGGTACATTTATTAATACCAGTTCTATCAAATCCTCTATTAAAACTGTTTTTAATGACAAACAGATCTTTAAACATAGTTCAAAAACTTATAGAGGCATATTTTCTAAAGAAGGTAAGTGAAAATAATTCTGATAGAAGCCAATCAGATTCCGGATATCGGAGCAATGCTAGAATCTGAATTGGTTGCTACTGCTTATTAAATAAAACCCTAGGTGTAACAGAACAGCTGAAATCACAATACGTTAAGATACTAAATTTGAATTGGGCTTCATAAATTACCCATAGTAGGTTTTTTGTTATAGTAAAATCTAGCTGTGAATTGGTAAAACCAGTTAATAAATTGTGCTTAATATAGTATAACGCTGTAAAATGAGAAACTTTTGGAAAATAAGCAAAGATCATAGAGTGAGACTGGGAACGTGTGATATCAGCTCTATACTAGGCCAAAAATATTACTCACGTTTGTTAATGTTCCATTTATAGCAGAGTCAAAGATTCATGTGTTATGGGCTAGCACAATGCAACTTTGATTTGTTTCAAGGAAAAACAGTGTGAGGCGCATTAGGCAAACACTCGCTCTGGGTATGTTAACATGTATGCCAACAATACTTTTTATGCCTTATGAAAATTCCTGCTCTTTTTAATTTTAAAGTAATGGGAACGATTCCTCTGTAATGTTTGTGCAATGGAAGTCAGAAACTTTCTCAGCAATTAGGTATTATGGATGAGTGTGAGATAATTTTCCCCTCATGTGTTTGCTAATAAAGAATTGAAAAGGCACATTCGATTCCAGCATGTAGGAAAACATTATCTCAGTTATTAATGTGTCTTTATTCCCGGGAGATAAATTAATCTATACGCACATGCTTTTCCTTTTCTGCTTAACATCACAGTTTTATAGGACTAGACTTCAGGAATGCACTCACTGGATGCTGACATTTCTATGGGGGAAAACACTGAAGTTTAAAAAAGAAAAACAACTTTCTTAATTTCAAAAATTCTGCAAACGAAAAAATGTAAAACTAAAAATGTAGTTTTACTAAAAATGAGTTGCTATAATAAAAATCAAAACTTCATTTTTATACCCCCTTCCCCCCAAATATTTGTTATGTAAATGAAGTATTTTTCCCCCTAAACTTCCCTCCCAGATCCAAGTATAAAGGGCATGACATGGCATTAGTGCCACTGAGCAGCCAGGGAGATTTCCATCTTCAGAAAGAAGGAGAGTAGATTACATGGTCCAGGGATTAGTCTGGTAATGCATAAAACAAGTCTCACATTGGGTTTCATGTAGAATTGTGTGTATTTTATAGTCAAAAGTAGATAGCGCTCAATGAGGAGATATTTAGAAAGGCCACCCAGCAGTCGTTATATATGCTTACATACCAGTACTTAGGGCTGCAATCAGAAACTGTTGGGGCAGGTAACAATATAGGCTGGTCCGTGGCATCCACCTCTATATTATGTCACACTATGTAAACCCTCTGGACCGAATAGCAGCGGACTGATGCGCAGTTAGGACTTGTTCTCTAGAAGTCCTCCCTGTTTGCTGTTGTTGTGTAGTATTCCAATCCAGGAAGGTGGCTGAAAAGGGGCCCGTTAGGGTTATCAGCATGGTCCCAGGAGACTGTTATCCTACTGATGGCAGCCCAGACTCCGCCACGGCTGGCGGATGCAAGTCAATATGCTTAGAAGTTATAGTTGCGTATTTCTCAACTCTGATTGCACATTTTATGTTAGCATGTGCAGTGCTAACATAGTGTTTCCATATACTAAATACCGCTGTGTGCACACAGCTCTACTAGAAGCCCACTATGCAGTAAATTGACCCAATTATCATTTAACGTATGGCATTGACTATTTTGCTGGAATGCCAAAGTGCACCAAAAACACCTTACTATAATTAGATTGTTCAGTCTGCACCAATGATCCGAGCGCCATTGGGCCACCCCTATTAGGATCGGCATGGGGCAGTGGAAGGCTAGTCACAATTGCTGGCCAGTGTGTGTAGATCTTTGCATTAGAGGGGATGGTCATCACAGGGGAAATTGGATAGTGTGTGGCCAGCTCTGTACAGATATAGATGATATTGTTGATATTCTCCAGGAGTCAAAGCTAAAAATAAAAGTAGTAAAGGAAAGACTTAATAAATAAAATAATAATGTAAAAAATCTCTCTTGTATCATTTGAATTGTCCAACATATTGATCAGAGTAAAATATGACCGTGAGAGCAAATACATCTTCTGTCTTGAATCTTCTTGGGTTTAATATAGATGTCTATTGAAATAATAATATGATGGAAATTATGGCAAGGCTAGTAACTTAACGGTTGGAGTCTATACATTTGTCAATCCGTGGCTCAGATAAAGACGTATTAGAACTCTGAACTTTTAGTGGAATAACACATACCTTTAATCCGAGCTGCACATATAGTACATTTCTCCCATTTAAATTTTCTCATTCTTATAAACAGAAGGGAACTTGTGCCAAACATTTTAAAAGTTATAATTATATTGCTGAGCAATCTGTCATCTCAGATTTTCCCCTTCTCTAAAGTTCTGTTTTCAATTTAAGTGATCACTATATTTATTCAAAATGTCCACGGACATTTGTTGTACAATTTCTTGTTCCTATAGCAGCTTCTTGAATGGTTTGTGAAAATGTCTACTTGATGGTGATTTGGCAGAACCCTTTTCCAAGCATTACTAATGTCATTTCAGTGGTTTTGGCACCTTTTCAACAAAGGTTGCTGCATCAATCCCGATACAAACAAAAATGTATTTCAATAATTAATGTCATTTGCTTACCTTACCAAGTTAAGCTGGATTAATATTCATAGAAATTCTACTAATCAATTGTTAACTACTAACATTACTGAGACATGAAGCACAAATGCCTCAGTGATGTCAATTGTTTCTTAGAAGTGGTAGATGAATATTATTTTGCCCACATCACAGTTAACTGCATTGATTCAAGTATTCAATGGTTCGCCAATTCAAGTTGGCAAAGACCCAAGCTGAGAAACCAATGGTGGTGGTGAGAGTTCTGTCAATTAACATTGGCACGAAAGCAGAGGTAGATCTTCCCCAACTGAAATGCCATATAACATAGTCCACAGCGGTTTCCTCTCTTTCTGCCTTATAAAACACACATTTTACCTTCCCTTTCTTAATGGAAGGCTAAAATAGGTCTACCAAAACATAATCCCAGACAAGGAACCAGTTTTACCCATATGAACAGGTAGCGTGCTCCTTGACTTAACATATCCCATTCATGTACCAAAGTATTGACCATGGACTGTATCTACTTTCCTCACTGAACATTTCTGTCTGTTACAAAATGAACGCATTCCATCCTTAAAGGCACTTCCTGGTGTTTAATGGGATTTGGGTTAACACTTGAAATCCCAGCATAGATCACTATGATTATATTTTTATAAGATTTAAGGTAAATAGAATAAAGAAATAAAAAATTTCACAAGACCCTCAGTACTTACCAAAAACATTATTATTGCTGTTTCAACAATATTCTGTATTCAAAACAGGAAATGTTTACAGAGCTGTAGCTTGAAATTTTAGTGCTGGGGCAAAAAGAAAAAATAGTGCCCCAACCTTGAAATAATAACTAGTTTAACCTTTAAAATTTACTTATTGGTGCCTCATTTTGACTTTGCACCCTGGACAACCGCCCCTATAGCACACCCCTAGTTACGGCCCTGGTTCCATATATTGCAATAGTTGATCGACACTCAAAAGTCTTCCCCTTTCTGGCTAGTTCTATGCAAATCATTATTGCTATGCTTCTTATCTGAGATAAGTTTAACCTGTAACAGCTTTAAAAAGCAAGAACATGACCAGTATTAGCAGTTGCAGACCTAGGGAATCACCTCATCGTTTAATATTAGTTGTACAATTGAGGGTTTAGGCACCAAACCCATTTTTAACTAATACTAAGACAAAGTATTGTGCTTATACCTAAATAATAAATGGATGGAAATAACTGAAGTGCAACGAAACTGCATACACAAAAAACAATGGATACTCTAAAAATCATTTATTTCATTCCATGTATGATGTGCGACGGTTTAAATAATGACAGCTATTTGTAGCAATGCATACACAAAATAATAAGGGTTCATTTATTAGAACACATAAATCAGAATGCACCCTAAGGATAATAAAAAATAATAGTGGCACCTTACAAGAAATGAATAATTAATTTGTATTATTTGTATATTTTACATAGTGGATCAATACTTATATACAATCTTAATCTATCATGATCAATATAGAAGTATAAAACTCCAGACAGATATGATGGATGTGGTTTGCCACTATGATGTCCTGTTTTGTGACAGACCATCTTGCAGCAGTTGAATAGCGACTGCTGGAAATTGCTGGAAGTCTCCACTCTCGAGTGCGGCGGTGCTGCGAGTCTTGGAGTCGCAAAGATTTCTGTGGTGTCAGGTAAGCCCTTCATCCTAACTCTAACCTTATCCTTCCCCTAACCCTTACCCTTTGTTTACTGCAGTCTAACCCTAACCTTCCCCTTAAGCCCTAACCTTCCCTTCTTCAGGCTGAACCCTCCCTTCTTGAGCCCTAACCCTAACCTCAGCCCACTGAAGCCACCACAGCTTGTCGCTATTGGGAATGGGTAGAAATAGGTACCTGTTCCCTATAGCAACTTTCAATTTCCCAAGCATATTACCAATGATACAGCTGGTGGCTATATCATTGTCCTAATCTGACCATTCAGAAAGGCAACCGAATCCCAGAGATGATGCATAACCAAGTGTAAGCTGACCACCTTCTAGCTAAGCATCCAATCAGGAGTCATCTCTAATAGTAGACTTTAAAAAACATGCAATTTTATTTGTGGTTTGGCCTTTGCAAAGCTTATGTTCTCCAAACCGCACAGTATATCATCAAACAGCATTTGGTCTGGCAAATCTTTGCATAAGTTTATCACAGTCTTTAAATGTTTACAGCTTAAGTGAAATGTTTAATTTTCTATGTGATTAGAAAGCATTTATTGGTAAGTTATCTGTAGCACAAAGAAAAGCTTTAGATATTTAACTTTTTTTAAGCATTGAATAAGATAAAATGTATCCTCTTCCAATCAATTGTGTTATTCTTTAGCTTAGCAAGTACAATTAGGCAGATAAAGCGAACATTTCTCATTAAACAACAACTCATACTAATGGTGTTAAGGCAATTTCTAATTAGCAAAGGTTGGTTTAAAAACAAAAAAAAACCTTTATGTTATACAGGAAAACATACTGGAACTGTCAAAACAAATATTCCATAACTGTATTATAGATATTATAGACACAACAAAAAAAAACATATTATCTTATTATTTAGTTACTCTTCCACACTTTTAAAATTGAACACATACACACACACACACACACACACACACACACACACACACACTTTTAGATTTCCTTACAACTGACAACTTTTGGGCCACTTGTGTGACAGGATATGATCTTGAGTTATGTCTGTATGAGCCTCAATCTTCAATCCTAATGGTTTAAAGCCTGATTTACTTACTATAATAAGGGCAGAGGGGGAAATCACTGTCAGACAGTCTGTGGCAGCCTTCATGCTGAATGTCTGAAGGCTGTTTAACAGAGCTTTTCAAAGGGAATTTACAACCTGTACTGCTCCAATCAGCGCACCATAAATGTCAGGTTACAGAGATTGAGCGTTAAGGCAGGCAAGATGGCTCAAATCAATGCTTTAAAGATATAGCAACTCTTTTGCACACAACAAAAAGCTCTGCCTTCCTTTTAAGTGTTGTAAAAGCTGATATTATTGGTGTTCTTGATAACATTATTAGTTAGTATCTTTATAAGCATATTACATAGACATTCACAAAACGTCATACAATTTATTTCTAAGCTATTTGCTTTCTTACGGTCTTTGAGCATCACAATCACATGACTGTAATATTTGATCTCATGTTGTAAACACTATATAAAAATAAGATTTTATTCCTGTAGATCAAGTCACAAGAAATAAGTCAGTAGATAGATTTTTTCCCATTTATAGAAATAGCAGATAGAGGATCTTTTCAATGGTGAAATTGTATCAATTTGAGCAATTAGAGATAACTATATGCAATGTAAAGAATATGATCTTCATGAGTACGAGAGCTATTTGAAAGATGTGTTCCATTATATTTTAATACAGAAGTGGATCAACCCCTAATTGTGTATCCTGTTGCATTACACTTACCGCCTATTAACCTACTAGTTTGTCAATTAATATTTCAAAGGTGTATTTATTCCCAGTGTTCCCTTATTCCCTGTGGTACTTATTCCCTGTATTCCCTTATTCCTTGTATTCCCTTATTCCCTGTGTCCCCACACACACACACACACAGACTCTGAATCCGGGATAGGCATTTTAGATATATTCACATTCCCTACTCAAAAGCTATGGATCACATCCTGCATATTTTGATGTAATCCTGAATTTCCATCCTCATAGTAAGTAATTGTATCAGGTGTTTAGTTTTTTAATCTGTTCATTTAATTAAGTTTTACTCTTAATTATTTTACTGTTGCTTTACTGCTGTTCAATAACATATATATTTTTGAATACTATTCTGTTTATATAATAATAATAATACTACAATTTTTACAGCTAATTAATAAAACGAAATAATTGTACTTAGTACAATAGTAAGTTGTGTGTTATATAATATTTTCAACATTTCTAATAATGAATTGGCTGTACCATGTTACATTCTTTAGAGTCACATAGTATCACTGTCATTTTAGTGACGGAACAAGATGAATGAAGCTCCTGGCTCTTTGTAATTCATGTACACCTCGCATTCTGTGACAAGGAGAGGGGATAACTGTCAGTGAAAGATCATGTCCATCTTGTTATCATTTAGGGATAACTGAAGTTTGACTTCTGTCTATTAATGTACTTCACAGTGCTGTCTGCTATCACAGTGTGTTGAGAGGTAACTTGTACAGGAAGAAGTGCTTGAGAATAGGATAAAAGCACAGACCCCTTGATTGACATTTTGACTTCTATTTAAAGTGGTAACATAGGTTTGCCTTCATTTTAAAATGAGTAGTTTTAACATTGGAAAAATTCAACATTTTGTAGATTTTCTAATCCTAAACCTATGCTATTTTTTATAAACAGTAATGTGTTTGGAAATTAAAAGATCATTGCAAGACATATATCAGCTTAGAAAAACAATAAAGATAAATATAGCTTTAGATAACTTTATTGACACTGACATAACTCTCAACATAGGGTACGTTATGCAGAGGTTTAGCACAGCTGAATCACATAACCTATGTTAGGAACACTGAATAGATCATGCTGAAAATGAACATGTTTCTGAAACATGCAAATGAATGTGTATAGGCAGCTACAGGCTAAGAGGTGTAATGCATCACACCAGTTTGCATATATTTTTGGAATTAATTTAATTTGCTTCTTCTATTAGACTAAATTATTTAAGAATAAAGTATTTTTATATATTTTTTAAACCAAAAAGTCTTAAAAATGTATATCTTTATCTAGAAAAAATGTCTGAGCAAAATGTGTGGAAATACACTGCTATTCAGGCTAAAAACAATGCAGCATAGTGTAGAGTGTATGCAGAGTGTGGGTTTTAAAACATTTCTTATTACTACATTTAACATTTTGCTATATGTGTAGGGCTGGGTCATAACTAATAGGGCCATTTAATGGGCCAGATTCAATTAGCCGCAATGACGGGAAAAAGTACGCGCTGCGCTTTTTCCCGTCATAAACGGTATGAAAAATAGGTGAATTTTTATGTTGCACCTCTATGGAGTGCGCACAAAATTAACCAAAAAAATTTAGCGGAATAAGCTTTGCACCGCAAAATACACTGCTGCGAAGCTAATTGAATCTGGCCCAAAGAATGAAAATGTCCTCCGTCTTACACTTATACCAGCCCTACTGTGCTTGCAACAGCACTAATTCCCATTCTTTCTCCTGTAGTAGAACACCCTAGTGGAGAGCATACAGAAGCGAACCTAGTTGGATCAGGTACTATGCATTTGCTTTTCTGCACATGGTCAATTCTAATAAATACTGTGCTCAAACCTAAAAATAGTTACTCAGCAAAGCTGTGGATCAGATCCATAATGTATAGCTGTCGGCACGAGCAGGAAGCAGACACAAAAATAGACATGGAAATGAAGGACTGTTGGGTGTGGACTGCCCTGCCTAAATCATGGTGAATGGGATATATGCACTGAATACCACTGAAGTACAAAGGCAATACAAGGGGGGTGCAATTAGATGGTTTTAAGGGAAGCTACAAAAATTCAAAGTGATGTGAAATTAGACTGAAGTTCAATGGCTACAGAGAAGTTTCAATCACCAGTTCACCTATATTTGGTTTAAAATCTGCAGTTGTATAATAGTGGATATGATGCCACACACAGATACTGCAAATACATTTATGCTGGAACATTAGGGCAAATGGGAACCATATAGCCTTGCACAGCTGGAAATGACCTCTTACTTCAATAACAATTAATAGATCAGCCTTTATAAATATTCTGGAAGGAGTGACATGATTCAAAGGAGTATTTCATCTAAATCTCAATCTGCAGCTAACTCCTACCATATTGTGATGAAATTCTTAACAAATGTAATGACAGCACTGAACATAAGGCCTTCATTTTTCTCAATGTACTTAACCGAGCCAAAAATGCTTAGTGTGTGCCCTTAATTTGAGTCAGTTGTGGAGCAGTTATTAGGGTAGAGCAGGTGACTCATCTGATATTCTTAGCTTAGGTCTTCAAAAGCAAAGTACTGGAAAATAAGCTCTTGTAAATTGAATGAAAGGAGCCGCATTCAGCTTTAAACAGAATTGACATTACTTGGGGTATTAGGAGTAGAATGGAAGATTAAGATAAAACCCCAGTCTTTCATTTATAGTTGTGAAAAGGAATTTGCTGCCACCTATGGCCAAAGAATGAGATTTCATAGTTTGGCTTTTGCTTTATGAAATATATTATAGTAGAGCAGTGATGGCACACCTGTGCATTATATCTATATGTAAGCACCGTAGGGTTGCAGTTGCTGATACTTTTAATAGAGCCAATTTACATGAAGGTTGTTAAACCATATGTATGTTTATGTGTTCTGTTTAATGTAGGCACAGCATAAAGCCTGTCTGTTGATGATGGGGGGAGTATCCATCCAGTGCATGTGTTAACTGCCGCAGTTTAGCGTCATATGACCTCTTCTGCAGCTGCTCCATCTGTTCCACTGTAAAATCGCCTCTGATGGTGCTCCTGTCTATAGGTTTTGCTCTCTTCCCTATTGTGCTGTGTTTATGTAAGTCATACTGTTCAGGGATAGTTTATTTACATCTGTTCTGAGGTTATAAAGATCCAGACTTAATAACGACATGCTGCATGCGTATATCTGGCTGTGGGAAGGCACTGTGCACAGCAGATGTTAAGCATAATAACTCTGATCGTACGTATCTTGCACGTAACTTCGTATGATAGGGCGTGACATCTCTACGCAAGTCGAAAATACGCATTGTGGGCGGAGGGAAGCATTTATATTCTACAGCATGTGCTGGGTTAGGCACTTATGTATGACATGGCATTACGTACGACCAGAGACGCGCAAAGAAAAGTTAAGGTAGGGTTCTGAACACGTTAGTGAGCTAAGTTATGTATGTAAGAGGGGAGTGCCACGGGAAGTGCATGTATCTTAGTAGTGCATAACTTAGGTACACTTGCGTATATGTACAACGACCTTACTGTAAGTTTAGATCAGGTCCTATGTCCCTCCCTCCAATTGCAAGCAATAAGGAACAAGCCTTAAAAATATTGCAGCAGATCCAGACTTACAATAGCGCTACACTTCCCTCGGCCACATGGAATTACGGGCCCTTACTTACATTTACTCAGCTTTCCTCACTTAACATGCTCTTATTGTAAAAGTTATATACCTCCCGCCTAGCGTGCCCGCTGTATGCATAACACCCAGCCATCTGAAAGTGTTCCAGTACCGAAGTCTGGATCAGGAAGATCTAGACTAGGATCTAGAAGTGTGGTCTGTGCACATGCTCACACATGCAATTTGCAGCTGCCGTTGCTCTTTGCAAGCAGCAAATGAAAATTTTTTTGCGGAAGTCTGAATCCAGTCCATAAAGATCAAGCACAATGGGGTTAAATCAAAGTAAGTGACCAAAGCCAGAAGCAGCTTTTACATATAGCACAGAAATACAGAGCAGCTTCCTCTTTATTCTGCTATTTAGATTCAAGCTAGTGCAATCTCCCTATATCTGCAGTGCAATACGGTTTAGCCATAGTAATATTTTCAGTGGTTTTTTTTTTAGCTTTTGTTACAATAAACATTTTTAATTATGTTTATTTATATTTTTGGACAATTGATATAAATAAAGTCAAAAGAAACAGAAAAAACACACATTACAAAAGGGCAATATGCAAATTCTCAGACATCTTACAAATGAGCCGCTGTGTGCTTCCAGCATTGTTGACCCAGGGTTAAGAGCTTTATCCAAGACTCAAGAGCTGCTAACTTGTGCTTATGTACCACTTACAACTGTCACACAAGCTGAATGAAACAGTGCCACTGACAGGGGATCTATTCATTTAAGCCACATTATTGGAAGCTGATGGGAGCAACAGCATTAAAACAGGAGCAAATCATGTTGAGCTTTTGGTGGAGACAGAATTCATTTGAGGAGACATTTTCTAGATCATCTCTGAAACGATGTTTAAAATTTGTGTGCTTTAAGCAAAAACAATGGTTTTACCTGCAGGCAATGTTAATTAGCCCCCCTTGGACGCGATCTAGAGTTGTAAAGTTCATCCATGTGTGATCTATGAGCTGAGTGCTAGTTTAAAAGGCCGTTCCACTATATCAGGGCGTTTCAATGCAGGTGAGAATGGATCGACAGCCAATTTTCTGCAGATTTCCTCAAGAAATCCATCACAGTACAGGGCTGGTGTAAAGCTGAGTACACTCATGTCAAATCTCCTTCATGGCTAACTCCAGAAAAGACTGTTTAAACAATCCTACAGCAGGCCAAGGTCTCAAATACAACACACAAACCATGATACACACTTGTATAATTTTACAGCAGACCTGCGACCTGCATCTGCTGAAACCATCTGCTCAAGCTATTGCCTCACCATACACACTCTTCCAATCTCTACCAGACCAACATCAGAAGTGGTGCTGCATGACATCAGAATCTGGAAAAGTAATGGACAAAGGAGTCACAGGAGTGTTCACACTAGTAAATTGGTCAAGTGATTGCTGGTTGGGTCTCCTGATTTTTAAGCAGTTTTAAAAATGATTTGATCCGACCAGGGTTGGAGGTTAGGAGTGGTTGTGTGAGCATATACACAGATCCAATGTTTGACCAGCAGTGTTAAATTGGATTAGACGGGAATTGCAAAAGTGTATACCCAGCTTAACTGCCGGACGGCAGCGACTTCTCTTCAATAATAATTTTTTTCAAATATTGGCAAATTACTGCACATGTCAGCATTTTGTTCTGGACAAATATATATGTATATTATTACTTAAATTTAAATATATTATTTGTTTACTTTTTAGCTATTAAAAACGAATTTTAGATTTAAACAAAAACACTATTAAAATTTAACACCAAATTAAAGAAGACAAATAGAAATAAAAAAAATTCTATACTTCAAAACATGCAACTTATATAGGCTGCCGTTTTACACCTCTCAGCATAATTGCCTATATATATATATCTGTTTGCATGTGTCAAATGCGTGCTCATTTCCTATACCACCAATCATGAGTTCCTACTCATTAAAAACTAAACGGAGTTCATGGCTGTTCACTATGATGTGTGCTTCCGTTTAGAAAAAAATCTGCATCATATTGACATTTTTCTTGAATATTTAAATAATGTTTAAATAATATTTAAATAATGTTATGTTTTTGTGATACTTGTTCTTTAATTTGTAATTCCAAAAACAAACAAAATACAAAATGGATTTGTACAGAATACAACAAATGTTCTTTTTCGGCATTTTCCTTTTTTGTTGCCAACCTTCCAGTGGCACGCCTAATGCCGCCACGCTTGGCTTATTAATATACATGTTTAAATATCACATATCTCTTTATATTAATCCAAAGAAAGCACATATATCATCACCGTTGCCACATGCAGCTGCGACATTCGGGATCAGACAGAGTTTCTGGCAGGGAGGTCCAACTTCATAGGCAAAAAGCCTCGGAAAAAAATATGACCTGAATAATGTGTATGTTATATAATGTAATAGATTTTAATATTTATGACAACGCATTTCCTTGTAAAAACATATTATAGATTTGCTTTTTAGAATCATTTTCCACAGTTAAAAGGCATCTATTTCAAGGGCTGTATATTTTTTTCATGGACGTTTAGTTTAAGATGAGGGTGAGGGGTTGTTTTTCTTCAGAAAGTTATTATTAGAGGTCTCCAAATGTTATACTTATCTAATATTTCTCTGCCCATAAATATCAAGTAAGAGATGCCTACATTCTACAAAACAGATTTGAGGGGAATCAGGAGCGGGGTGTTTTTTAATGCTCAGGTTTTAAGTTTGTGTTTACATTTGTGTTACAGAACAGTGTATCGCGATAATCTGTGAGGTGTTTGAATACATTTGTATTCAGTTATATTTAACCTCATAAGCTCCGAAAGTGCTTTCCAAGTTACGAATCAGACAAGCAGCAGTAGTTATGATTAATCAGCCAATCATTTTTGTTTATTTGTTACCACAGGTGAGTATTATGTCATTTCTGTTGTATATTAGGATTCCATATTATTACCATGAGTATTTTCTCTTATTGTTTCTGAAGATAGACTCGGAAACTTTTGTTTATTTTAGAGAGAACAAAATATGTGTAGTTTACATAGAGTATGTAGTTACACAGAGTATTTACAGGGACTTGCAAAAAGATAATAATAACAGCATTGCTGACTTTTAAAGGCTTCCCTCCGGGAGATCCTGGAGGGAAGCCATAGATGCATTCAGGGGGTGTGGCTTAATGGCTCAATTTATGCAAATCATGTCGATAAGCACCACCCTAGCCTATCAATTACTCCTTTCATGGTTTCTTAGGGATGAGGGTGGGGCTAGATGATGCAATTTGCGTCATCAAGTCCCTCCCTGTCCCTAGCAACACTCGTAAACTAGAAACCACGGGCCTCAAGTCCCTTGCGGGAGATTTGCCAGCTCTCCCGGGATACCGGGAGAACTGCCCAAATTTCGTAAAATCGACAACTATGAATAATAATAATAATAATAATGATAATAATGATAACATTGCAGTGGCAGCAAAGTTACTATTCCTATTTTGTTTATTGTGATGAAGATCATGCATACAGGACTCCCGATGGCAGAACATTTATGAATCAGCCCCACAGAATATTGCTTAAGCTAGAACAGGGATTCTCAACAAGTGGAACCAGTACCACTGGTGATACTCGGACCACTGTCTGGTTGTACTCAGGGCAACTGAACAAGCTTGTCAGGATGTAGCAGCCATATTTGTACTTTAACAAGGTGCATTGCCGGATGGCATAAGCTTTATTTCATAAAATGTCTAGAAGGCTGACATATCATTTCTACTTCCATCTAATTTCACATAGCTATCACTATTTTTACTTGGGTCCTTGTGTGTACAGTATTAAGGAAAAGCTGACATTAGTCCACTGTGAGTAAAATGTGACTTCCTTTCATTTTAAACAGTACTATATATCACTCTCAGTGAACTCATTTGAGCTGCTTACCTCAATTATTGTCAATAAAATTGGAAGTCAGACACATTAAACCTAACCACTAACATGATGTTTCTTTTTTATTAAACAGCCCCAATTTGCACCATTTATGTGCTCATAAATCTGTATGAATGCCAACAGATTAATAGGAATAATAACAGAAAGGGCTGAATGACTGACCGACAGGTACCCATAAATGTATTGATTCCACCAAGGGACAGGCATTACATACAGTTTTATATTTAATGGCTTAATTGCTCCAGCTGATGTACTAATTTAATTCATCTCAATGTATTATTTAAATTACACTAAAATAAAGCAGTAACTATAAAAAGCTAGACATCTTCTTAAGTATTAAAGTCTATTGATCTTTGTAAAGATTTATTTTGAAAGTCATTTTGTAAACACAGCAAGTAAGAATATGCCAAGCTGCAGGGAGACGTTTATATCACATAGTCATAACAAGCAATGGATAATCATTTCCCCTACTTCTGACCTCTATGGAGCTCATCCAGAGGGTGAAAGTAAGAGCAAACAATTGCATGAGTACACCTTGGTAAAACCATGTTGTAAATGGATTTTATTTTAAATCTTTATGCATGCAGGGAAAATACTTTGCTATTAAACACAGTACTGTGCATCCCCTCTGCCCGCCACTCCGTTAGGTCGGCAAGAAGTTTTACAGTCTGGGCCGTGTTTTGGCTTTGGCAAACGACTTAAGGTTGCTTTATGGCAGCGTATCCCAGCTAAAGGGCTCTATTTACGGACAGCGCATAAATCTGGGGAGTGATAGTGATCCGGGGTCGCTTATCATTGCAGCGAGCCTGGACACTTCACTCCCCAGATTTATAAAAACTTACCTTCATCGTGAAGACTCACGATGTCCGGTGAGTGTTTCCCCTGCATCACCGGCGCTTCACTCGTATGTGAAGCGCCGACGATGCAGTAAAATAGTCGTGCATGCGCCGTACACGCACAGCGCATGCGCAATGCGTAGCTGCCGTGCGGAGTGGGTGGCATAAGGAATCAAGCTGATTCCTTAATGCCTTTTTTTTTATTCTTAGCGATCCCCCTGAACCACCAATGTTTCCCCCCTTTTTATCCACTGAAGCACCATTGACAAAAGGAGATTCAGACCTATATAAAATATTTATAAAATGATTATATATATATACCGTATATATAATCATTTTATATAGGTTCTGAATCTCCTCTTGTCATTGGTGCTTCAGTGGATAAAAAGGGGGGAAACATTGGTGGTTCAGGGGGATCGCTAAGAATAAAAAAAAAGGCATTAAGGAATCAGCTTGATTCCTTATGCCACCGCTCCGTACGGCAGGTAACCATTGCGCATGCGCCTTGCGTGTACGGCGCATGCGCGACTATTTTACTGCATCGTCGGCGCTTCACATACGAGTGAAGCGCCGGTGATGCAGTGGAAACAC
>WWET01000160.1:700177-711102 GCA_011038615.1 Limnodynastes dumerilii | reverse complement strand
ATAATATATTTATTTAATTTTTTTTATTTTTATTCTTAATACATACACACACGTTTCTTGTCTTTCTGCTCTTCCTTAGAACCCTGATTATATGAGTTAAGCTCCTTTGCACCTATATAGGGTCACTTATCTCTTTGCTGATTCTCACTTTTCCTTCTTTCTTCCTTCCTTCAGGCGTCTGGAGGAGGACACAAAATTGTAACTAATATGCCCTCATACACACACGCACACACACACACACACATTTTTCTACATATACACACACACATAGATATAAGTATATAAAATATTTAGATAAATATCTACACACATAAATATAGTTACATGCATGCATTAGATTCATACACACACACATGCATAATATAACACAAACACACATAATATACTTAGTAGAACACAAACACACTACATACATGCATTATATCACACACACACACACACCATACATGCATAATATCACACAAACCATGTATGCATAATATCACTCACACACATACCATGCATGATATCACCCACCATGCATAATATCACACACCATGCATAATATCACACACCATGCATAATATCACACACACCATGCATAATATCACACATACCGTGCATGCCTAATATCACACAATGCATAATATCACACACACATGGTGTATGCATAATATCACACACACCATGCATGCATAATATTACACAATGCATAATATCACGCACCATGCATGCATGATATCACACAATGCATAATATCACACACCATGCATGCATGATATCACACAATGCATAATATCACACACACCATGCATGCATAATATCACACACACCATGCATGCATAATATCACACAATGCATAATATCACACACCATGCATGCATAATATCACACACTTACTTTTTAGCAGAGCTGTGCACACAATACTTACACATACATACATACATACATACATATACACACACACACACACACACACACTTTTTAGCAGAGCTGTGCACTTACTTTTTAGCAGAGCTGTGAAGACGCTGAGGTGGACTAGAAGGAGGAAATGGAGAGAGTGGGGGCGGTGCATTGCAGAAGCCAATGAGAGAGCAGAACAATGATCTCAGCTACTCCCTGATTGGTCAACCTGTCAGTCACTGTGGAAATCTTTGAGAATCTCTCTGCGGAGCAGCAGGAGATTCATCAGCTGATAGTGTTACTCGTTCCCCCCCTCCGCGCGCCCTGGGCAGTAGCAATGCTTGCACTACCCTAGTTACGGCCCTGGTGTCCTGGGCAGGACAGAGAGGAGGCCTGGGGCTATCTAGGACCCCCTCTCTGTCCAGGCCCGGGACGCTAGGCCCGGCTGTCCCCCCCTGATGGCGACCCTGCAAACTTACGACAAACGCATCGGCAAGGGACAAGTCCCGCATGCGTGGTTAGAGGGACAAGACTCTTAATGCAAATGAGCTGTACACGGGCTATTAATGTACAGTATAGGCGTGCCAAGAGAGTTACGACTGATCACAAGCAGGAGTGCCTTGTGTAAAAGAATATACGTACGGGAAAAGTTAAGGTAGCCCTCGACCACTCGTAAGTTGCTGAATCCTGTCGTACCATATGAAAGTCCATTCATCCATACACACTGCACACAGCCATCAGCTGCTGCGTAATATTAATCAATGCACATGTGCGTTTAATTAACACACATAAGGCTCACCTACTCAAAGCTATGTTTTTTTGCTATTTAATTAAAGACTTTCAAGTGTCAAGGTAACATTTTGTTTCATTTATTTGTGTTTAATTTCAATATAGGAATAATGTAACTTTTTTTTTTTTTAATGTTCGACTTTTTTATACCAGTATGCATTATTTCTGTTGTTTGGTAATTTATGCTACTTTTGTAGGAATCTTTTTATTTTTTTTATAAAAAAAACTTTATTGAAAATGTAAAAAACAATCATGCCCAGCAAATCCTTTTTGCTGTTTTTTTATTATTTATTTTTGCATGTATATGTTTTTGAACTCTTTTTTTCCCTTTCTTTTGGGCTGCTGATGGCACAGTTACAGTTGTCTTCTATTTTCATTTCTTCAAAGAATGAATTGATAATCCAAAAATACACAGGCATTCTAGTTAATAAGTTTATTAAAGTCAAACAGCAATGTCTGCGTCGCTAAACGTTTGGCTGAATCTCTACTAAAAATAAGTCCCCAAATTCACGCACCTTTAAGGGCCACATCCTAGGTACTTTTCTATTTCTATGTGCGGCATATTTACACACAGAAAGAAATGCACGAGTGTGTGGGTGTGATTAGCTGAAGCCGCTGCTATCCTTGAATCACACTTGCGTATAATTGCGATGCGTATTTATAGCCAAGTACACAATTTCTATCCTAAGTGTGAATACAGTCCTTAGTTTCCATTAATGAATTTTACGGGCACCTCTCTATGGACTGGATCCAGAACTCTGTACGCTAGCTTAATTCCGCAAGCTGCTTGCGGACCTCCTGCCTGGGTTCTACATCTGTATGTGTTTATACATCTTTGCTTTACCATTATCTGCTCTTGCAGACTCTTACATCAAAAGACTCCACCTTCGTATTATACCGACCACCATCTTACTGATCCCCATTTGGTGCACAAAATGCTTATAGCCGGACAAAAAAATGTCCAATGCTTGCTTGGAAAGTCATGACTTGTTCCTGTCTGATCTGGTTATGGATTTAAAGAATCAGAGCATGATTTGCATTATCTTGCTGGTAAGTTTAATTACATAGGACGTGTACCGCTCCCCTGTCACTCCACTCTCTTGTGTGGACTTTAGCTCAGTCACGCTGTTATAAGCCAGCCTTAGGTCTTAAAACTCACCCACACTTTAAAATTGAAATGCTTACTGAGTTTCGGGGGGTGGAAGGGATGCACCGCGTCTGCCTGGAGATCCGTTGCAGAACATTTGGCATGTGCATTGCCAGATACTCACCCAACATCCGCAATCACCGTGCAGAAATCGCGAGACTTTATCAAGTCTGAATCTGGCCCAAAGTTTATACACTTTTATATGACTATAGAGCGATGCCGCATATACTTGTCTTTCTAGAGATATCCAGCAGTGATATTTACTGATGTTTGCCAAGAACTCCAGTAAGGCTCCGGTATGTTTTATGAGTTATACTTATGTAATTCAAATAACATGTTCCATGATTTCATTCTAGCTGATACTTTTAAGTAGACATTGCAGATCTAGCACCAATAGTCCTATGATTAATGAACACTGGGAATTTTCTATACAATCCTTTAGTTGTGTAGTCATTCCTTTGCTCCAGTACTACAGGACATGCTTATGGCTGCTGTGAGGGAGATGCAGAATAAATACGCGCACGTCACACATGGAAGTCGGCACCAATCCAATGCCTTAAAAAATGTCAGACATGTCACATTTAGCAGCTGGAAGCAGAGATATTTCACTTTCATTTAGAAGAATAAAATGTACTTCCCAGCAGTGTATTCTTGAACTGGTATAACATCAAAGAGGGCTGGTCTCACCAGTCAAACTTCATCTGGCTCCAGTGATGCTAAATGACTGAACCTTCGCAACCCCTTTCTTTTTCTAGCCACATATTTTGCAAGTAAAAAAGTGAAGTTTGGAGACACGTTCCAATCATAGACTAAAGCCAGATAATAGAAAGTTAATCCTCTGTCATTTATGTCTGTCAAATGAAGAGCACAAGATTGAATGATTGACTCACTTTGTTCTGATCCTGTCTGACCACCTAAAAGATAAGCAAGATTCAGTATGTGGCAGAAAAGTGGGAGGTCTCTTGTAGCAATTAGTGGCTTCTACTTTCTATATGGAGGAGATATTCTAAGAGGAATTCAGATGATAAGATCGGAGAGTTTACATTATAATGTACTCTGGACTTTGTCGTCGCATTTAATATAATTATTTTCTTTCCTAAGTGTTTCTAAGTCAAATATGTTATAGCTGACACGCTTATTAATGTAGCACTAGAACACCTCTCTCTAGCAGGGAATTTTTGTAACAACAAAGTGCAAGTGATTACTTAAAAATGCAAATATGTTCTTACAGCTGTAGTCTAATGTAATGGTGTTTTTCTGTTAGTAGACAGCACAGTGGCTCATGGTGCTGAGGTCATGAGTTCGATTTCTGGACTAAGCCTTATCTGTGTGGATGGGGTTTGAATGTTCTCCCTGTGTCTGCATGGGTTTCGTCCCACGTGCTGAAAAAAACATACTGCTAGGTTAATTGGCAGCTGACTGAATTAACCCTAGTGTGTGGATGTATGTAGGTGTTAGTGACCTTAGTATGGAGCTCAAATAGGAGCTCATTGCTGAATCTCTACCCTAGGGAAAACAGAGATCCTTTGGTTCAACTTCTCAGTATTCACATTGAGTCATGCCTAGATATACCACAACACCTGTAAGGCAGGTACTGATCCTACCTACGTACTAACTGTATGCTCAGCATAAGTAATACTGTACAGTATTTCCAGAACAAAAAACAAACGCTTCCTGTGTGCTGTTAACGTTTCCTGTGTGCTGTTAATTCTTCCTGTGTGCTGTTAACGTTTCCTGTGTGCTGTTAACGCTTCCTGTGTGCTGTTAACGTTTCCTGTGTGCTGTTAATTCTTCCTGTGTGCTGTTAACGGTAGGTCTATACGCAGTGGCATTACTACCGATGGTGCAGGGGGTGCAGCTGCTTAGGGGGCCGGATGAGACTGTTAGAGGCTTAATGTATGAGGACTGAACGCTGTTTATAAATACATTTATAGTAGCTCCTAATGAATTATAAACATTGCTCAGCACTCAAACACTGAGTTTTAAATTGCCAGCTTCCAACAGCTTCACTCATGCCAGATAGAGCCCTGCATCGCCCTGTTCATGCCCCAAGGTGGTTTGCCAGTACAATGGGCTGGATCCAGACCTAGTTAAGTGCTAGAACTTAGTTACTCCTGGGCCAAACCATGTTGATTGCAGGGGAGTCATATTTCATCTGTTGCAAATTAGGGTTGAGAGGTGATGTTTCCTATCCCAAGTCTAAATAACAGTGTGATAGTAAAGCAGGTCAGTATCTGTGTGTAGTAAACAATTCAAAGATATATCCCTGCATGCACAGAATACAATTAACTTGACTGCCCCTGCAGTCAACATGGTTTAGCCCAGGAGTAACTAGGTTCAAGCACTTAACTAGGTCTGGATCCAGTCCATTGTTTGTAACTAGGCTGGTTCTTCTACATTTTTGTCTGTACTAAAAATCATTAGATAATTTCAAACTAAATTATGTAGATTATGAAGCAGGGCAGATTTATTGGTTGCTCTGTATGATAATACCCAGTATTGTTTAATTACAGTGGTTTTCTAGAGCTACGCTGTACAGCACTACTGAGGAGGCATGACTGGATTTTAGAGACTATAGAATTCCAAAATTGACAAAGTGTTCTCCTAAAGCACTGTAACACAGAACTGACCTCTTACACTAACAGAAAGAAAGTACTAGTGCAAAAATGTCCCATACTGCATGGGTTACACAAAGAGTGTGACACGTTTCAGATCTGCTCTTAATAGAACGTCTTCAATGGAAGGATTACAAGAAGCAGAGCTCAGAATAGTAATCCACCCAGATGCCAGGCTCAGACAGGGGGTTTAAATATTTAGCATTAGGGAATTCTGTTTATCGGTTTCCATGGTTATACTTTTATATTTTACTTTCACAAATGGAAAAAATATACTGGACATATTCAATATTAATAACACCATTTTGAATACTTTTCAACTGTCATGAAGGGAAAGGTACAGTAACTATGTAAACTAAAATCCCTCAATGCTCTTTCTATTTGTACTTGTTTTCCCCTCTAATGTATAACATCTTCAATGTCTATATTAACTACAGTGTATGTCTATGTTATTAAAGCTTACATAATCATTTCTATAATGCATTTGGTTGTTGCAGATATAGAATGAACGTAATTGCGGTTCTATTCACAGCAATAAACATCTTCTAAGAAAGTTACACAGCTTCCATTGCAACATAGAGCACATAATCATGTCAAAGCCAAATTAAGACTATAAATACAATTTCATATTGTGCAACCTTACGAGCTATGTATAACTAGTGTTCTTATTGTTATGAGTATAAAACAAGGTTCATTCATAAAAATGACTACCACATGGTTATCTGAATCATCTTGGCTATGACATCATCTTGTTACCTCCCCACACTTATTGTAGTATTGTTACCCCCTCCTGTACATTGTAATATTGTAAACCGCCCCCTGCCCCACAGACACAAAGGGGTAGATCCTGAACAACGTTTGTAGTACGTTTGTTCGCGTAGCGAATTTTCGCGTACGTAAATTCGCTACGCTACCCTTAACACACCCCCTGCACGGACGTATTTTGTGAAAATACGCTACCCAAACCCTACCTTAACTTTTCCATACGTAACACAATACGTCCGCTAACGGGCGTACAGACTACGCGAACGTACGCAGCTTAGCACGCCCATACTGTACACTTTAAATACCCCCCCCCGCCTACTTCACGTAATTCGCACGTATTCTTCGCTAACGTAATTTTGGCACGCCCACACGTAATTACTTACGTTCGCAATACGTGAATTTTCCTTACGTTTGAAAATACGCTACGTGAATGTGCGTATTTTCTGCGGTGCGCATGCGCAGTTCGATCAAAACTGCGAATTTACGTGTTTACCACACGTAAATTCGCATAAAAACGTATAGCAGGATCTGCCCCAAAGTCATTAAAAAAGGTTTTTAATTACATTACTCTTTTTGTCTCTGTTAAGTATCTTGCAAATATGACTTAAAACTCATCTATTTAGTTCAGTAAAATTCACAAATATGGGCGCTTACTACTGATTTTGCACATTGCTCAACATATCTGTAATTTATAGGAAAGTCCCTTATGACTATCCACCTATCGATAAAGAATATTGTGTTTGAGTAGATGAAGAAGATTAAGGGCTAGATTTACTAAACTGACATACTCTAGTCTGTAATAGGAAAGTGAGGGGTAGAATCGGATTGGCTGCTATGGGCAACATCTCCAATTTTCCTTTTCCACACTTTAGTAAATCTAGCTGTAAGCTTCTATGTTCTTTGGGAAATGTAATAAATTTAAATCTAAAATATTGTGCAGCAGTAGAGGTACACTTTGTTGCCCATTAGTGTTTAGATATGGATTTGTTTCTGGCTAGGATGTTAGGAGACATAAACACTGTGTAATAAAATAGTTTCTTAGTGGTAGTGACACTTTTATACACTAATAGAAGATACCAAATACAGATACAAATTCATGCATCCGAACTCCTACAGCGCTGTTTACAGAAAGCAATGCATACATTAAATAAAGGTTCTATATGTACACATAAAACATACAGTCAGACATCTAGTTCAGGGTTGCCGTCTGTCCCGGAATGTTCGGGAGACTCATAAAATTCGGGCAGTTCTCCCGGCATGCTGGGAGAACATGCAAATCTCCTGAAAGGGACTTGAGACCCATAGTTCCTGCCCCCCCTACCTGGCAACTCTAGTATCCTCCTAGTGTTGCTAGGGACAGGGAGGGACTTGATGACGCTAGTCATCCCTATTAAAAAAGGGTAATTAATAGTAAAGGGTTGGGGCTTAATGCCGCAATTTGCATTCATTTATGGCTTCCCTTTGGGATCTCCCGGAGGGAAGCTATTAAAAGTCAACAACCCTGATTTAGTTACGCGGCAGAGTTATTATATTTCATTGCTATCTGTCTAAACAACCACTGCATAATAATATAGGAAGCTCTGTTTTTCTTACCTACAGTATTTACCCTCAAATTAATGTCTGTTAGTTTCAATAAAACATAATAATAAAACTAAAATAAAAGTATTTTGTAACAACGTTTATTGTCCATACCTTTTTCAATAGCTTATCTAACTTCTATACTATGATAGCAGCTATCACAATCTTATTCAGACGCCAACTCTTATTTTAGTCAACTGTAAGTTATGCTAATCACGTATCTGTAAACTACAACATCAAAAGTACGAGCGTGTTTACCAAGTGGTCAGTAACTCGTCCACAAAACACAACCTCTGGTAATCCTCCCAAGCTGATTGTCACAGCCTGTCATGATAACACAAGTGCTGTCATTAGTGTTTGCTATCTACATACCAATAAACTGATGTTACAGTGCAATGATAGGAATCATACTACGCTCAGCAAGTTTTTGTCATAAAATACTACACTTTTATTTATTTTTTTATTAATGCTGGTTAATTAAGTCAAAAATCTTACACATGTAGTGTTACATTTTATGGTGTAGTGTGGATTCCATTCTTGATGGCACCTTAAATTGAGAATGTATTAAATATAAAAAAATGAATACACTATTCCAAGTTATAAAATGAACTGTCTAGCATTATTTATATCAGGCATACTGCATATATAGTGTTACTAAAAGCTTGTGCTTCTAACTTTAATGACAAACAGTAGATAAAGCTATGGTTCTGTGAAACCACAAAAACCAATATTGCAATATGTCTATTGTGAAGTATGCGAATATCATTTTCATTACAAATCTATCTTGTAATGTTGGGATTTATCATATATGAAGGTTTTCGCTCCAAGTTTATTTTTATGCCCAAATAAGGAATTCTATTTAGTTCCCTATCTATAGAATTTTAGCAGTTATTTGTGTCTAGCTGAAATTCCACTGTCTGTGAATGTAGTATAGCCAAATCCTTATGTTCAGTTGCTGCACACACATCATTGTGCAGTGAAGTCCCCTCTAGTCCTCTCAAGCGAGAATGATTACATGATGGGACGCATGTTGATGCTTTGTAAATATGTTTATAGCATAGATGACTGGATTCATAAGACATGGCACATTTATACATACATTTATACATGCCTCCCAACATTTGCAGCCTGGTAGAGGGGGTTTGTCTTGTACCACCCAGTGGGCGTGTCTGGGAAAGTGGGTGTGTCTTACACCGCCCAGACCAGCGGGTCTAGTATCTGTCCCTTTTATTTGACAACCATCCATATGTCTGCCTCTTATTATTAGGCCTACCATCCATATATCTGCCCCTTATTATTTGTCCAGGATTCATATGTGCAGCCTCCATATCTGCCCCTTTATTTGTCCTACCTCCATGTCTGCCCCTTATTTTTATTATGTCCAGCCTCCGTGTCTTCCCCTTATTATTATGTCCAGACTCCATATGTCTCCTCCCTGTTTATTTGTCCAGTCTCCATGTCTGCCCCTTATTATTATGTCCAGCCTCCATATCTGCCTCTATATTATATGTCCAGCCTCCATGTCTGCTCCATGTAATGTCCAGCCTCCATGTCTTCCCCTTATTATTATGTCCAGTCTCCATATTTGCCCCTTGTAATGTCCAGCATCCATATCTGCCCCTTGTAATATCCAGCCCCCACGTCTGCCCCTTGTGATGTCCAGCCTCCCCGTCTGCCCCTTGTAATGTCCAGCCTCCATGTCTGCCTCTTCATTATTTGTCCAGCCTCCGTGTCTGCCTCTTTATTATTTGTCCAGCCTCCATGTCTGCCCCTTTTAATGTCCAGCCTCCATTGTCTGCCCCTTTTAATGTTCAGCCTCCATTGTCTGCCCTTGTAATGTTCAGCCTCCATTGTCTGCCCCTTATAATGTCCAGCCTCCATGTGTGCTCCTTATGTCCAGCGTCCATGTATGCCCCTTGTAATGTGCAGCCTCCATTGTCTGACCCTTATAATGTTCAGCCTCCATTTGTGCCCCTTATGTCCAGCATCCATGTATGCCCATTGTAATGTGTGGCCTCCATTGTCTGCCCCTTATAATGTTCAGCCTCCATGTGTGCTCCTTATGTCCAGCCACCATATCTTCTCTTACTAACCTTTTTACGTCTTCTCCCTTCCTCAGCGGCGCTCCGTCTGTCCCACGCTGTCTCTCCCGTTCACATGGTGCGTTACTGGTAATACAGGGCTCCTATGGGAGAGCCCTGCAGGACCAAATCTGTTGCTAGAATGGCAGTGACCACATAGGTTTGGTATACATATACATATATATGTACATATACAGCGCGGCAGGAGCTTTAAAAAAAAAAAAATTTAAACTACTTTGTCCCGAGAGTCTGATCTCTCGGGACAAGTTGTAAGTCGGGCAGGACAGCGGGACAGTCCCCCAAAAGTCAGACTGTCCTGCTGTAATAAAAAAGGTGCCGGAACAGCATTCCGGTGCGTCCGATGAGAAAAAAGCCCTGTAGCATCACATGGGATAAAATATTCTCTCACAAATGACTTGGGGGCATTGCAATCTCTTATTAGCTTGATGCAGAACAGAAGTGTCCTTTAGAATTAATCCCATTATCATAATGAATAACCCGAATGATGAGTATAGTAAAACTCATACAATAAAGTCAACCACACCCTTTAGTTAATTTCAATAAGATATGCCTAACAACAGGGGTTCCCAATCACTAACAGTGCGTGATTTCCAGGTCACCTTGCTGGAGCACAGGTGTGTTCATTAATGATTGACATATGTGAAAAGATCCACAGATGGTAATCATTATGGGCCGTATCCAGACAGAAATAGAGAGTAAACTCCCCTGTCATTTCCCTCTGACATGTCAATAGAGCAAGCTTAAGTTTTCTGTGCGGATCCGTGTTATTACGCACACAGATCCACACGGACCTCCTAAATGCCTCCCAATGCAACTATTTTAAATGCCTATTCCCGCCCCTGTTGCATGATTTAGGCATGCGGAATGTGCAATAAGATCTGATGCGTAACAAGCATGCACAGATGTTACTTGCAAGGGGACTTTATCACTTGTGATATGAGGAGACTTGGAAAACATGCACCGTTAGTGGTACCTGCAGCACATGTTTGAGAACCTCTGCCTTACAGGATGTGCATCTTTGCATTTTTACATTCGCATAGTATAAAT
>WWET01000160.1:678936-698610 GCA_011038615.1 Limnodynastes dumerilii | reverse complement strand
CCCACTCCACTTCTTCAGGCTAGCCTACCCTTCCTCCACCTAAGCTTACTGCCCTCTCCATCTTCATCATTGTGTCTCCTGTTTATTTGCCCTCTCTCACTTAGCATGTTAGCTCTTTCTTATGTCTATCTCTTTCTTCCTTATTTTCCCTGGCCGCCCCTCTCCATTGGACAAACCTACATTATCCTATAAGGCAATCCAGCACCCTCCAATCCTTCAAATACTCCCTTAAAACCCACTTCTTCAGGCTAGCCTACCCTTCCTCCACCTAAGCTTACTGCCCTCTCCATCTTCATCATTGTGTCTCCTGTTTATTTGCCCTCTCTCACTTAGCATGTTAGCTCTTTCTTATGTCTATCTCTTTCCTTATTTCCTTATTTATTCCTTATCTCTTTCCTTATTTATCTGCTCCTACACACATATCCAGCATCTTTATTTTCCATATATATTGTTCTGCTATTTTTGTACTGTATTTTATTTTTGCATTATACTTTTATTGTATTCCTTATTCTGTGAATTTATATCTTGTATTAATTATTGTATTTTATGTGTAACTACTGGCTTTCCTATTGCCTCTGTACGGCGCTGCGGATACCGTGTAGCGCCTTATAAATAAACGATAATAATAATAATTCTCCCTTCCTCCGCGGCGCTCCCTCTCTCTGCTGCTGCCTCTCTCAGTCTGCGGTCACGTGGTGTGGTACTGGTAATACAGGGCTCCTACGGGAGCCCTGTCCTCCTCTGCCCTGCACTTACCTCTGCCCTGCACTTATATAGCTATTACTGGCTGTGGGCTCCATTAAAAGGATTTTAATTACCTTTTCCCAGGAATGCACTGCCCAGCGTCATATCATGATGTCATGCCAGTGCCACACCCCACCCCCTCGCCTACTGGCGCCACAGATGAACTTACGCCACTGTGTACATCCCTGTACTGGTAAAAAATGTAAGAGTAACAATTTCCAGGAGATATTGCAGCAATGGCAACACAAAGAAAAAGATTGGTGATTTATATTTGTATTTATTTATATAACTTATTGAACTTACAACCTGTTCTTTTCCAGATATATGACCAAGATGGGACACTACAGCACTTTATTGATGGAGGAGAACCCAGTAAGTCAAGCTGGATGAGGTACGTCCGATGTGCCAGGCACTGTGGGGAGCAGAATTTAACAGTCGTTCAGTACAGGTAATGTGTTTCATTTCCTAATGTAAAAAAATAAGACAATGTTAAATTGACAACAAATTAGGAATATAGATTGTAGAAGGATTAAAATAAAACAAAAAGCAAAACGCTATGATGTTGTTAGTTCCTTTACTTCTTCTGAGGTTATTTTCTCTGCTGGTTTAATACTGGAATCACACAATAATTATAATATAATATAAATATATATAATATACGCAAGTTATGTAGACTGTACGCAAGTAAGTGCCTCACAGACAGACTTGTGAATCACACTTGAGGACATACGCACGCATCTCACACGGATGTAGAAATTTACATAAAAGTGGGTGGGGGGGGCATTTAAATGAACGCCTGGAGGTGCGGTTTTAAAGAATCGCACGGACGGAGGACATATAAGCACGCAAATGCTCACAGAAAGATACAAGTGGTCTATGGACTCGTTAGTGGCTGACAGCACGTGTGGGAGAGGGGAGTGTCATGGGTGTTAGGGGGTTTGGTCTGCGCTGCACGTGCATATAATTGTGTACTTTTTGGCAAACACATCTCTGAATACGGCCCTACATTTCCCCATCATTTAAAAAAAAAGTTGTGTGCCCCAAGCACCTAAGCCAAAGTCACCCAATATTTTACAAGAGCCAGGCATGGCCATCCTGTGGCACTCCAGGTGTTATGAAACAAAAAGTAACAGCATGCTTTACCAGCTTAGGATAGCCAATATCTGACAAAGCATTCTGGGACTCGTAGTTTCATAACACCCGGGGGTATATTTACAAAAGGCGATTTTTTTCCCAACAATTTCTATTCCTTGGATCTCACCGCAATTTACAGGCGATTTGCAGCGTGAATTCACCACACTCACTAAGCTGCAAGTTGTCTGCGATTTTTTTAAACACGAGAGATGCGTCAATTTTGCAAAGGGTAAATCGCGGTGCTTTTCTATAGAAAAGCACCACGCTCGCTGTGTTTAAAAAAAAACAAAAAACAAGTGCAGCATGCTTGAAAGCCTTAGCCATGCTGTGCTGATAGAACTACAAGGCTAAGCATTGCTTAGCCTTGTAGTAATATCAGCGTCAGCATGGTAAAACTTCTAACCATGCTGCGCTGTGTGTGGTGCGTGTAAAACAAAAAATACAGTCTGCACAAAACATACAGTTATACATCACTATAAAGTGAGTATGTAAAATAAACATTTTACTTGACTAATAATACCCCCTAATGTGTGCACTTACCTCCAGTGGTCACCATGCCCTATACTAAATGTATCTGAATGTACTGTGTGGTGTTGAAAAAGAATAAACATTTTGACACTCACCGTTTGCTGGGAAGAGTTGCTTGATGAGTTGAATCTTCTCCAGTTGCTTGAAGACTGTCCTCTGGTTGCTAGAAGTGGCAGTGACATCCCCGTTGTTCTGGTCCGGTCCTCTGCCTCTTCGGTACTTGACACGGCAGGGACAGGCTCCTTCTTCTTCTTCCATGGCGCTCCTACTGACCATTCGGTTGCTAGGGGGCAGCCTTTTATATTAATGATGATGTCAGAAACACTAGAGCCTCTAGCTCTAGGCCAAAATCGCCTTTAGTAAATATACCCCCTGGAGTGCCACAAGTTAGCCATGCCTGCATAATGGTAATTAACTTTAGTTTCCTCTTTGCGCAATGGGGTAAAACCATGATAATAAAACACATATTGAATTGTATCAAGACTTTGCCCCCCCTTCCTCATTATACAATGAAGTGACAGTAGGCATATGATAAATAAACATATTTTTACACACACTGATGTTAACAGATGCATTTCTAGGTTCTGTATATTCTATATTGTACATTGTTAGTTATTTGCTGTTCTAATAGAGCTTCCCTGTTTTAAGTGCTAATACAGTAAACAGAGACAATAGTATACAATACATCAGTTTATTTTGTTTTTCTCTATTAGCATTGTCTTGAATAAGGGTATCTGGTTTAGTTCTCCCATTCATCTACTACGGCCTGTCAGCACAGCTTAAGTCCTTCATAGATAACAAGCAAAAGAAAATGTTTGAGGTTTCAAGCTGTCTAAGGAACTGTAGAGCATACTACCAGGTGATCTAGGACAACAGTGAACAACAACTTGAAGTGTTTCACAAGACTTTTTCTCATAGCACCCATATATTTTTTTCTTCATTTAGGTAATGGTACAGATTTTAAAAGTTTTTTAATGCCTCTTCATAAAAAGTATAGTTACATTTACCAAGAGTAAAAACAGTTACATGGATCAGCCATTTTAATGGCAAACCTGATGGGATGTTAACGACTCTGTACAGTATGGATACAGATGTTTTAGTTTTCTGCGCAACGAACCATGAAAATCAAATAAACTATGTTCAGTTGCCCAGGAGTGGAGAGCCTAAGCTGGCAAACACTTAAGACATCAGCCTATTTTTTTGCATTGTCCAAAGTTGTCCTTTTCACAAAAAGTCAGCTGGTTTGAATTCACTATGTTATGATGTCTAATATCTAAATGGAATTTTCTTCAAAGAGCTGTGTGATTGATTGACCCTCGGTTGAACGTTTTGTTTTTATTTTGAGGCTGACAATAATGTCCGTTGGCATGTGTTCTACTTCAACAGCGTTAGGACGCCATGAAGCTATCTTTATGAGTCATCCAACCACAATACTAAATACATGTCAGCAAAGGAAATATTATGCGAAACGAGAAAAATCCCTTTGATGTACTTCAGCATGCAGAGAGTAGTGCGAGTTTTGGAAGCATTATCCGCTTGGATGAAATGGTGTATGCTTACACTACTTTTCGTTCTATTCCAACCTTCAGAGACCACCCATTGCCTGAAAACAGTTTTGCCCTTTCAGCAGCAAACTGTGTCATTTGGTTTTTTAGTACATTCGTTGATACTTTGCTTTGTTTACTTTTTGAGAGAGCCAAAGTGAAAGATGAAATGTTTGGAATGGTGGAACAGAAAGTAGACTTGATTTTTCTCGAATTTAGAAGTTAATTTAATTTTTTTGTCATATTTTTTTTTTGAGGCGAGAGAATTTTCATCTTCAGTTGAAGCAAACATTGAATCATAGTGAGAGTGGTGGTTTTAGGAGGGAAAATGAAACAAGACCAGTTAAGAGTTTCTGTCAGATATTCATAGAAAGCAGTAGAAATGTGTTCTGCTTAGCCAGCAGTGCCCTCATGAGACAAGATGGCTGTAAACAGAGAGAATAACAAGATAAATGGAAGTTTTGCAGCTGCGAGTAAAATATTGAGAATGTGCACTTTTTGTTATTGATCTTTATGATCCTGTTGCCAAGAGGCACTTTGTGGTGACAAAATGTGTTGACAAGTGCATATCTCACTTCAGTGAAAAATGTAGGGATGGATTCCCATATGTCTACACTGTTATGCTGCAAACAAATTGCCCCCTTACAGATAATTCGTTATGGAAAGTAAGTTTATATAAAGTGTCTGCAATTTTACTTAAAACTTGAATCTAACCTTTTCTGCAGTAATTGAGAAAAATTGTTTTGGGGTATTCATTTTGTATCCATTTCCGTGTTCAGAAATTGTTTTCCTAAATTTATGGCTACCAGTTTTGTAAAAATGTCCAGTTGTTTTGCATTTAAGATATTTGTCTGGCATTTTATTTTTATAGGGGGTTTTAACTGCTGATGTGAGTAAACAAGGTAACCTTGAACAAACTAGGACTACCTAGTCCTAATATTGTGTTTTAGAAGAGTATAATAAAGTTGCATAAATACATGAACATTTAAACCTGGCCACCAATATTAAAGAGAAAAGATTGTCTGACACAGGTTCTTATTCAGAATAGCAACATTACCAGTATTATGTTTACAAAAACAACCTTAAGATATCTTATTGTTATTTATTATTCATTTAATAAAAAAATGGGAAAATGTTTAATATAAGTGATTATCTTGGAACAGATAATGTCTCCCATCCCTCATTTAAAGAATCAATAAAAATATATTGTCATTTATTGTCATGAAACAAACAATAAAACATTTTTCTGTAGTGTAAAATAATAACATTGTAAAACCCTCACTCACTCACATTACTCTGTATTTAATTGTCTTCAGGATCTCTAAGACTAACTATTAGACTGAATCCAGACTTGCGCACAGGCCGTATTTCCAGTACCGATCTGGATCCAGATTTCTGTACTGGCAGTGGGATGGATCATGCTTTAAGTAGGAGGGGAAAGCTAATAATATAGAGAGGGTGTTCTAAGCGCCCTCCATACTGTCCAGTCTTGCCATACCCATTTCATGTGAGGACATTGCAGAAGTCTTAGGGTAGGGGGTCTTCTGTGTGAATTCCTTATGAGCAATGGGACTAGCCTTTGGATTCCCACTGCACTTGGAGCTCCAAACTCAGCAGGATCAGAAATCTGGATCGCTCTATTGGGCCTGATTCAGAGGCTGAAAATAAGAACTTAAAGTTACACCTGGGCAAAACCATGTTGATTTCAGGGGGAGTCAAGTTAATTTTATTCTATGCATGCAGGGATAATGCTTTGCTTTTACTTATGGCACACATATACCTGATCAGCTTTACTTTTAAACTGCTAATTAGACTTGAGCTGGGAAACATCACCTTTTAACTATAATACTGTTGCAACAAATGAAATTTGACTCCCCTGAAATCAACATGGTTTAGCCCAGGTGTAACTTTAAGCTCTTATTTTCAATCTCTGAATCAGGGCCTTATATCACTAGGGTCATAGGGTCAGATACATATATCCAATTTTTGCCTTCTTTTCTTTGATTTCTGTACGGATATTGTGGGCCTACGGTTGCAGAATCCATCTATAGATCCTGGCTGTTGCTGACAAGAGTGTATACCCAAAGGGGCACCCACAATGGACACTTACCTCACTTTGCCTATTTGGCAATAAGACCCCTTGTCTAATTCTAGCTTATATAGACACAGCTATAATGATGGTGCTGCAATTTCATAAGTTAAAGTTTTATTTTTAAATGTGATTGACATTAATAAAAATGTTGACTGATCTTCTGTTATTTTACCAGGTCCAGCATTTTCTACAGAGCTTGTATAGACATTCCTCGGGGCACAGAACTGCTGGTGTGGTACAATGACAGTTACACATCGTTCTTCGGGATTCCGTTACAATGCATTGCCCAGGATGAAAATTGTAAGGAACTAACCATGAGTGGGAGAGCTCATTTCTAATCAATATTTAGCCTATCAATACACTGATTTTCACCAACTGTAAGCCTCAGTCATTGAATGTACAGTATAAGGGATCATAAACAGCCTGCAAATCTCTTGCTCTGTTGCTCATTTTCCAAGCTGCAGGATATTATTATAGTGCTATGGATTATTTCTAGCATTTGTTAAGTTAATAATTGCTATCTATAATAATACAGATATAATTGATATTTTTGATATCTCTAGATACTTCTGATGCTTCTGTGTATTTTTAACTATTCAATGCCTTTCTGTGTTGCAGTGAATGTTCCATCACCAGTTATTGAAGCTATGTCCAGACAAGACACTCTGCAACCCTTCAACAAAAATGGCAAGTTGCCTTCTTCCACATTGCAAAGGTCTATAGTTTTCCCACAGACTCCGTGCAACAGAAATTATTCTCTCCTGGATAAATCGGGGCCTCTGGACACAGGATTTAACCAGCTTAATGCTAAAAACCAGCGAGTTCTTGCCAGTCCCACCTCAACAAGCCAACTCAACTCAGAATTCAGTGACTGGCATCTATGGAAGTGTGGACAATGCTTTAAGACTTTTACCCAACGGATTCTACTACAGATGCATGTGTGCACCCAGAATCCAGACAGGTAAAACAAGACCACATGAGTAGTCCTGAATATAGCTTATTCATAACATGTATGTAATACATATACTTATAAGTCATATAATAACTGATCTTCCTATAGGATAGGGGTATGAATATAAAACTTTGATGTGCAGTAGAAGCACATGTTTTTCAGAGCTGTCTCTTCTTTCTCTCACTGTACACTATGCAGCTATTGTCACCCTTCTTGTTATCACTGCCCCAGCATGGGCAGCAGAACTTGCTGTTCTTATAGAGTAAAAGACAGGATGTGCTGTCACCTACACCAGGAAATAGTTGGGGACAAGTAGCATATACGGAGGACAGCATTTTTTTGGGATGACCCTGGACTGTATTCACAGATCCGGTGTGAGTTAGGTGCGGACAGATTTACGAGTGCCCTAGGGCTACCTTAACAATCCGTGCAATGTCCGCATGGACATTGCCGCTCCCCACCCTCCCCGGCTAATCTAAATACCTCCCCCCTCCAACTTTTACCCAAACTCTCCCAGAGTCGGCATCACACCGCCTCTTCTTACCTAAAATACTCGGTGTGTTTTTAAAGACCACACAGAGGCAATCTACATACCGAACTGGTACGTAGATTGTGTATAGGATGCGTGGTAGGTCCTTTGCTAAAAATACTCACCTAAGAAGCGAATGCTTCTTAGTTGTGAATCCGGTCCACTATATCTAGAAGAGTTATTTTGTCTCAGCAATGTCATTGGCACAAAATCTTGATATGTCGACTTTAAATACAATTTTTGATCATGTGGTAAATTTGAAAAGCAAGAATTCAAGGTATGTTTAAATCACAAAGCCACTTGTGCCAGGTATATAACGAGAATGCCCAGATACAACAGAAAGCAATGTTCTGACAGGGAACGTACATAATATAATTAAATCAAATAATATAAAAATGTGACAGAGAGTGGACCTGCTTTATAGAGTACACTGAATATGCCACAAATGGATTGGTTTGCAGACACAATGGTCTTTTCCGAAAAATTCCTCCACGCCTCACAGCCTAACCTTAATTCTCCATGCCCCGCAGCCTAACCCTAACCTTCCCCTTAAGCCCTAACCCTAACCTCATACCTGCCGCTGGATGGGAGAGGGGAGTGTCGTGGGTGTTGGTGGGCGTTGCCTTGCTACGTGCATGCGTATAATTGCATACTTTTAAAAAACGGATCTCTGAATACAGCCCACAGTCACTATTTAGCTGGCAGCTGTATCATTTTTTAAATAGGGCCGGGCCGGATCAGCAACTGAGTCCTGCCACAAATTTGCTATTGCACCAATTCATCTATATGGTCCCTCGCACAATTCAGAGTGTCTGCCTACATGGGGAGGCACTGTGTATATGTGTAAATGCCCAATGAGCATGTCAGAAATTAGATCTTGCTTAAAGAATAATATATGTCTCTCCCTAATGTGACCGAGTCAATTAAACAAAAAAAGCTAAATATTATACTTAATAAAAAATAAGATTTATTTATTTATTTTGTAACAGCTCTGGTTAAATGCATTATCACAGTGTACTGAAGATATCATTTTAAAGGTGCAGTGACTTAGGACAGTGTGTCTCCATTACAGATTTATGCTTCGTTTTCTCATGGCCATCATGCAGAGTTAGATTAATGACCGTCATAGGTGGAAAACATTAGGCCAAGATTCTATAAATGCCTTTATGTCTCCCAGAGAGAAAATGCCTTGCATCTCAGTGCTTATGTGACAGTCATTGCCGGGTTCACCTGCGGTGTACAGCGTGTAGGAACTTAATTAAGTACTAAGAGGCAATGAATTGGAATTTTTTGCTTAGTACAATTTTTCTTCAGTGCATGCAAAGCTATAAATCGTGTGTAGCTGTCAAAAAGATATACCTGCTCTAGCGGTGATGTGGAGGAAAACAGATGCCATTTATTCAATAAACTAATATCCATACAGAAGAAAAATGTTGACCAGATACCTTAGAGTCAAAGTTGGTTTGAACGTTTGTCAATACGGAATTTTATGGCCGTGAACTGAAGATGAAATTTAGCTGAACAAGTGAATTAGAATTTCTGGTACTTTGGCCAGTGGCACAGTGGATATAATACAGTCATTATTTATGCATCAAAGCTTGTTTATCCGACAATCCTGAGAGCCAACAAGAGGAGAAAATCTAATTAATTTAATCAAAATATTCCGTCTTGCTTGCTGTTTTCAACAAAAAGTAGATTTTTACCTAAATAGTAATAGAAATTTAAAATAAAGAGATTAAGAGATTTTTCATTTAAAGCACCATAACCACAGAGGGGGAAGCAAAAAACAGGCTTTTGCATGATGCGTATTACTTTATAAGTAATTTGCTTGCAGAGCACTAGGTGAACATGCTGTATCTCATTAGCACAACACAGAACACCCCCATATTGTTCCCACATCCAGACCTACGGTCGCTCGCGTGGTTACGCCGGCTGTAAGCGTAAAATCGGCAGTTAGAACGTTCTGCGCATGCGCGTGGCAGATGTTTTCCATCGTCATTTTGTAACTCCTTTAGCGTGAATCGGGCATCTGTACCATTTGCATATAAGCGCACAAAGGGGCGTGACAAAAAAACTAATCCCGGAAATACACTTGAGTTAGTGAATATTGGCGGGGGGAGGTATTTAAAACGTACAGTATGGGCTGGGTTACCTTGTTACGTCGCGTTAGTACGAACGGGCAGGCGTTGGTCGTAACGCAGGGAAAAGTTAGGGTAGGGTTTAGCCGGCGTAATGAAATAAAAGTAAAGAGAGTGTCGGGGGAGTGCTAAGTTTTTACGCTGAGCTGTAATACGCTCGGCGCTCATTCGTAGTTCTGGATCAGGCCCTATGTCACTAAAACTGTTTTTAATTTTTGATATTCCTCAATTTTCGCTGTACACACAAACACATTCTCGCCATAGATGGCACTTTTCTCAGTGGGAGCACTTGAAGTTTTTTTTATGTTTTTTTATGTCGTTTACACCCTACATAGATAGATGAACAATACATCAGTTACTCCCATGTGGCAAGCGATGAAATAATCCACAGAACAAACAATTTAAACCCTAAACACTCCCCAATCATTGGGCCAATGGAATAAAATATCTGCTCATAAGAACGTGCCAAACAAAGTCTATTTCCTGAATGCACTGTACAATGGTGCATTCACACTACAAACGCTGCACAGTATCGTACACTAGATCTTACCATCTTTTGTGAGATGCAATGCCATAGAGCGACTAGCAATGGACCAATGAATTGGGTGTACACTTTATAAGATGCTCGTTACCAATAGTATTATGTTAGATGATTGGTTGATATATCACGTAGTGTGCACTTAGGTTTACTGTGTCCAACAGTGGAATAAAAATATAATAGATATAATAATCAACTTTTTTGCGCCTCACTCTTCCACTATGTTCATACATTGGGGCTGATCCAGACCTACGACCGCCGCACTAGTTATGGCAGCCGTATGCGAAGGACCTCTGTGAGCCATGGATCTAGTGTCCGTAACTACAGCATGGTAATTAGGAGGGGAGGGCTGGGTTAGGGAGGTTATGCTCCTGTGTGAGCGTAGTTACATGCAGTTATGCCGGCTGAAGTTAGGGTAGCCTTCAGCCGGCGTAACTGTGTGTAACTACGCTCACACAGGGGGAGTGACAGGGGGAGTGCACCAGAGCTACGCTGGCTGTATTTATGACCAGCGGGCCAGCGTAGCTCTGGGTCAGGCCCATTGATGGTAACAGTTCCAAAGAATTACTTTGAACAGATTGTTAGGGATCGTGTCGTCATTATTATACTAAGCTGCAAGTCAATTGGTTGGTGGCACTGCTTTTATGGATGCCCACAAATAAACAGTATAAAGTTAGTATAATCATGCTGAATGTACATAACACCTCATGTTTTTTCATATGACTAATGTTTCTCCACTGAGCAAAACAGTTCCATATCCCCCAAAAAAAGGCTTATTTGACAGTATTTCAATATGAGATTTATGCGCACATTAAAACAACTACTGTTAGAAGCTAATTGTGTGTGCTGAATGCATTACTCAGTTGTGAGAGAACACGATTCCCTATAGAGTAACGTAATATGGAAGAAAATATTTAAAAAGCATTTTTTTTATCCAATAAAGATTAAAGAAAAAAACAGTTGGACCTCAGAGTTAAACTGCAGAATGTGCAAAAAAAAAATGTTCCTAGGTCTGGATGTAAAATCCTATAAATAACATTGACTTATGGGTGCTTATTTTCTGTGTTTACAGATACAGCATTTTCATGGAGAATAACAATCAATGCTGATGGGAAGTGTGCTCTACTTTCCTAAATATCATAGCTGGTTATATCTATAGTTTTTTTTTATCATTTTCAGGAGCACTTAGCTGCCAGTACAACAAAAGCATATTACTATCTAATTGAGCCATGAAGTACTACAATCCCATCGGTTTTTTTTTCATGGTTACTTTAAAAACTTTTCTTTTTTGGCATTTTTAAAACTTTGGTCCGGATTCAGAGTTAATAAAGCCAGCTGTATGCTGCACACTTATTGCGGTATTCAGATAGATATATGGCCATTCGCAAAGGGCCGTCGTCATCAAATGTGAAGACGTAATTGGTGGCGTCACTTAGGGGCGGGGCCCGACAGACACGCTTTAACAGCGGGCCGGTGCGCAGGGAAGAATTGCTGCTCAGCGCTACTAAATAGCGCTGAGCAGCAAGTATTGGCGGTAGGATACCACCCATACTTGCTGCTACAGAGCTAAGTAAGTATCGACGGGCCCCCATCAGGTCCGAGTCCGGGCCCAGGACAGTAGTCCTGGCTGCCCCCCCCCTTGATGGCGGCCCTGCATGCGCATGCAAGATGTTCCGCAATGGATCTCCAGGTATATAAAACTAGTTCCATACACCTAGAGTTCTGCCCGACAGAGCAGCGCATCCCCTCTGCCCGCCTAAACTCTGTAAGGTGGGTGGTTGGTTGGGGGGAGTAAATTTTACATTAGTAGGAGCAGCTGTAGTACTGACTGTAGTACTGACTGCTGATCCGCACGAGTGGCTTAAGACAGGGTTATGGCAGTGTAACTGCTGCCATAACCACACAAGATTTAGGAGAGTGACAGAGGAGTTTACTCCCCTCCTCTGTGTGGACTAATCTTGCCCTTTATGATTAAATCCGGGATGCAAAGAAAATTCTATTTCCGAAATACAGACAAAGGCTCATTTTTAGGTGTCTCTATTCGAATATATTAGTGATTAGAAACTTGTATTAATGAATGTGAAAGTATGACAAATGTATTTTTCGGCATACTTACCCATTCATTATTTCGCAGACCTGTCACACTGGACCAGACACAAGTGAGTGTACAAGAGGAGTCTAAGGGGAGTCTTAGGGTCAGGCTGTGGGGAAGGGAGTCTTAAGCTGGGTACACACTGGAGAGATATCTGACGATTATCCTTTAAATCACAGGATAATCGTTAGATGGCTCTCCAATCGTTTGAGTGTGTACTGTAAAACGATGCAGTGAATCATCAGATTCTGTCCTGCATCGTTAGATCTTGATTTTTAGCAGCTCCTAAAAATCACAGATCAACGATGTGATGATCTGTGGTTTTGTATGTCTGTCTACTTAGCAGAAAGGACTTCTGGGAATGATCCAGTGTAAAATCGTTCCAGTGTGTACAGCTGCAGGATCGTCAGATAAACGTGAGTTTATCTTTTTATTATTGAAACATCGTTTTTATTTTGCAGTGTGTACCCAGCTTTAGCGTCAGGCTGCGGGGAAGGAAGTCTTAGGGTCAGGCTTCAGGAAAGAAAGGGTTAGGGTCAGGCTGCGGGGAAGAGGGGTTAGGGTAATGAAAGGGGAGGGTTAGGGAGCAGATTAGAGTAAAGGTTGGGGTTACATAAATACTTACCATTTTCCACTGCGGTTGCTTTTTACTCTGTTTTTAAGTAACCCTATAAATCACTGGTTCCCAAACTTTCTGAGCTCAAAGCACCCTTAGGGCTGGATCCAGACCTTGTTAAGTGCATGAACTTAGTTACTCCTGGGCTAAACCATGTTGATTGCAGGGGAGTCATATTTCATCTGTTGCAAACAGTATTAGAGTTGAGAGGTGATGTTTCCTATCCCAAGTCTAAATAACAGTGTGATAGTAAAGCTGGTCAGTATCTGTATCAGTATCTGGAAAGCAATTCAAAGATATATCCCTGCATGCAAAGAATACAATTAACTTGCCTCCCCCTGCAATCAACATGGTTTAGCCCTTGAGTAACTAAGTTCATGCACTTAACTAGGTCTGGATCCAGCCCTTAGTGTCTAAGTAATTGTTTGAGACACCCTGAAGCCAAAATTAATACTAAACATTTCAGTTTTTTATGTTAGACAACTTAATAACAGGAAAGTTCAGTAGCTTATCTATGGGAATCTTTTTTTTTAACAAAAAAAAGCCCTTAGGTGTCAACCAACTAATAAAAAAAATATTCCTGCAATAGGACTTTATGCAGCTTTCAAAGTAACCAAATATGAGATACATCTTACCCCTCCTCTGTCTCTCCAGGCCCCTTACCCCATCACTCAAGGACCCCTACTCCGTCTCCCTAGGCCTCCTCATCTGCTCCTGGATTCCTGGTACCCCTGTTAGTGTTCTGATGCTCCACAGGGTCCCATGGAGCACACTTTGGGAATCTCTGCCATGAACCCTAATTTTATCAATAAGACAATGAGTTTTAACTGTGATAAAAAAAAAAGGATCATAACTAATGGCAAGTAAGCACAGGCACCAGTCAGACTCATACATTATATGTAGGACATTTACACAGACAACATTACTCCATATTGTGGTGTCTTCCATAGTAATCCACCAGGTTTCTGACTGCCACGCTTACTTGCTACCCTGTGACACTATTGAATCAATGTGAGTACTAATTAAACCATGGAGTTTCGCTGCTCTTCAGAACTGCATATCCAGGAGGATTAAACCGTATATACTTTCTCTTCCTACATTAATAAAACGCTCCCTCTATTTCTCTATCAGCTTACAACTTACCCCTGACAATAGATCATCCAACCAACTTAACCTTGAGTCTTCTAACCCAACCTTCAGGCTTTTACCATTCTAGCTTATGATCTTCTCTCTAGTCAGAAGATAAAATATATTGTGGTAATTGGAACTTACCTGTGCATATCTCTGGTCCTTATATTGGGTCATTGGAGACAATGTAAAATCCAGTCTTCACTCCCAGTTGATGGGCACTTTCTAAAAGATTATCAACGCTAGTATGATGAGAACACAGCATCTACATTCTGTACAGGTACAAGGCTCAGGAAAGTGTCTGTCATTGCAAAACTTCACAAACTCAGCCCTTAGAAGCACAAGTTTTGTGGCTTGTGGATTCCTTAATATTGAAGGGAGCACATAGCATTTACAATAACTAAAATCACTGATATTTAAAGCCTTCACTTCCAATGGTATATTATATATGACATATAATAATATAGAAGACAGCAGTGTAAATGGTAAAATATTAAATAAAACAAAAAATGATAGAAGCAAGGATAAACCTGTGTATTGTCCATTTGTTTTACAAGACATTATGCTCGTTAGTTCTAAGCAACATTCTTCTTACATGCAGTATATACACTCTTCTGATAAACACACAAGCACCTATATGTAAACCCTACACAAAAGGATCATTATCCATTAACACTTTCTGCAGATTTCTCTCTCTTTCTGTGTTTCTTGTGTTTGAGTTTGTGTGTTTCACTAGATGTGATGGAACAGTAAAGTAAGGTTTCAGGTAGGACAATCTGTTTAACAGCCAGTAGACCTGGAATGATTAAAGCTTTGTTCATACTTGACAGCAAGTCAAACAGGTTAATCTATAATGGCTCTTATTATACGCTTGATTTCCTTCGTAAAGTATCTACAGGACCTGTGTAATGGGATACATTAGATGACAATGTGCTGTACAAATTAAGCCAACAGGCATTTCACTTGCTTGACCATTCATTATTCTCAACAGTTAACATTTTCCAGCATATGTATACATTAGCTCTCAGGTAATTGGTATGCTTTTTAACCTTTAAAATCTTTAAACCTGTTGTGGTATCATTCCAACACAATTTCTGTGTTTATCAAAGAATGTTTGCTTCCATTTTTTTCACCTTTGCAGTTTAATAAGACATGGTTAATATCAAATAGAATAATGCAACATGATTGACAACAAATATTATCATATATTGCATGAAATATATGCTATCATTTGATTGGTGCAGTTCCATCAAAAAGCCTTGCAAATGCTTACTGGCAATATACAACAATATCCATCAGCACCAAATAAATGGGGTGAAGTCAGTTTCACCTGAGTTTCTCTGAAGATAAATAGACCGTTTTACTATTTCTTTCACCAAACTCGAGTGGCAGATCTTTTGCCAAGTAAAATAGAGAAGCACTGTTGGAGCTATTATACTGTTTAACCAGGTTAGGGGCACTTAATTATCATCCATAATCTGAATAATTCCATTTTAAATAAGATTTGGGCATCTGAGCAAGTCATAGTTGAGACATGAGTGTATTTTGCATTACTTTACAAGAATATATATGAGCCGTGTATGTTTAAATCATTTAATAAAATAAATTAGCCATACTTCTGTAAAATAATTAAAATGAAAAACTGCATATTTTATTACAACTAAGAAAAAGAATTAACAAGGTTTGTAGTCAATACCGTAGTATATCCAGATGGAAATTTAATTCCTGGCACCAAACCTTTGTGAGGCTGCCAGCACCACCTTTTTATCTCTGTGTGAAGCTAAGTTATTTTCCATTGTGGGCACCTAAATGCAATTATTAACAGGGGCCATAAGCTGGGAATCTGCTCAATATTAGCAACATGTTCTATTTATTAAAATGAGAACATTACCTTAATAGATTTAAGACCAGGAAGATACACATCACAGGCTCTTAAATGTGAATGACTCAAGTTTTGGCCAGTAGCAAAACACTTCTAATTGACTACCCATAGAAGTCTGAATTTCTAAAGGAGCCATGAGGAAACGTCAAAACCATACAATTATACATCTACTAACCAAATAAAAGCAGTGTAGATCACTGATTAAAATATAGAATATTACAAAAAAAAATGAATGAAAATAGCTGATTGAAATATGGAATATTACTAAAAGTGAGAAAATATAAATAGAAGCCGGTCTGTTGTTGGCACTTAAGGACTGAAGTTGTCCATCACTGATATTAGTTTTCTAGGACTGGATCCAGACTTAAGTAAGTGCTTGTAATTAGTTACTCCTGGGCTAAACCATGTTGATTTTAGGGGGAGTCAAGTTAATTGTATTCTTTTCATGCAGGGATATATCTTTGAATTGATAACTGCACACAGATACTGACCAGTCTTACTATTACACTGTTATTTAGACTTGGGATAGGAAACATCATCTCTCACCTCTAATACTGTTTGCAAAAGATGAAATATGACTCCCCTGCAATCAACATGGTTTAGCCCATGAGTAACTAATTTCAAGCACTTACTTAAGTCTGGATCCAGCCCCTAGTCCTGAAAAATACAGACTATTAACCAAAGGCTGTCACAATGATGAGGACCAGTTATACAGCACATTGGGCCTGATACATATTTAATAACGTTTTATAAATTCCCCTAAAAAGTGTAAAACATCTGTGAATTTGTGCGTCAGATTTTACACTACAGATCTTCTAGCATAAGGAACTCAGTTCCATACGCTAGGAAGTCTGTAGGGGGGAGGGGGTGGAACTTGTCTTACGCATGCCTAATCCACACTAAACAGGTAGGGATAGGCATGCTAATTAAGTGCCAGTGGCGGTGACAAGCAGTTCCGCACAGATCTGTGTTCTAACAGTCGCAGATCCATGCAGAATAGGGTTCTGGATAAGTATGCGTCCAGAACTCTGCATGAGAGAGGGGAGTCACATGGGAGTGCACTCCTCTCTTCCATGCGGACTCCAGATCTCCATGTGTACAGAAGACACACGAAGATCTGGATCAGGCCCATTGATTGGATTTGCTTGTAATCACCATACCAAAAAATCTCACAAAGTTCTTTTGTATTCCCTGGATCTTGCCACAAACCGATCACAGTCAAATATTGTCATGTTTTAATGAGAATAGTAGTTGATGCAATTCCTGTTAATGACAAATGTGTGCAGGTAATAAGGGGGTAAGTAACAGCAGTACAGAGCTGTAACATTAGTGAGCTAAAAACTAAGATGATTAGATCTAATATCTTCACGGTTGTATAAAACAAGAAATAATCCCATTATCAGATGTTATTATTTAGCTTTGTTATGGGAAAAAATGATTAAAGCAAAGCCTGCATACTGCATATACTGCCACAATATATGGCTATATACTTTTTTCTATTACTGAATCTTTCGTTTCTAGGGTCGGCTCTTCTTTCACTTTGTCCATGACGTGACTTCTAGGAGAAAGTCAATATGGAACAAAGCTTAGTTCATTCATCTCAGGGGAATCTTTGTTATATTTTAAATCATTAATCACAAGAGCAACAGTCTAAGAAATACCAACAATCTAGAATTTTATTTGCATTCATAGTGTACTCTCTTGGGTTAAACTAGATAACTAGTGGCCATAAATGTTAATAGTCCCTTACATTGCTACAGAATTAGTTGCAAGCACATAAATAACATGGGAGAACTGTGTATTTATTTTCTCAGTTTTTAGTTGGAAACCAACCAAATACAATAGCCATATCATTCTAATAAATAATCCTAGAAACATTACATATTCTGACCAATATACATATATTATTATGATTATAATGAATTATATACATAGTTATTATTAATATACTAATATACCAAAAACATCACAAGTTTGGATCCACTTTCGCTTCTACTTCTATACGCATTTACTTCTTACATATAAACATAGAAAGTGACAGCAGATAAGAGCCACATGGCCCATCCAGTCTGTCCAGTTGTTTATTTAAAACTACACTGACCCTAGTCCCTATTTACCCTCAATTTATTTTGAGATTTAGGATATCCTTATATTTATCCCAAGCATGTTTTAACTGTTCCTCTACAACCTCAGATAGGAGGCAATTCCACTTATCTATCACCCTTTCAGTGAAGTAATTTATTTGCACATTTCCTCTGAATACCACCCTCCAGTTTATATTCATGCCCTCGTGTTCTATTACACCTCTTCCTTTGAAAAATGGTACCCTTCTCTAGCTGGTCACAACCCTTGATGTATTTGAAAGCTGCTATCATGTCCCCCCTCTCCCTTCTCTGCTCCAAGCTATACATGTTTAGTTCCTCTAGCCTTTCTTGGTATGATTTGTTACAAAGGCCATGGACCATTTTAGTTGCTCTTCTTTGCACAGTCTCTAATGTATTTATGTCTTTCTGGAGATATGGCCCCCAGAACTGAACGCAGTATTCTAGGTGAGGGCTTACCAATGATTTATAAAGGGGCATCACTACTTCTCTCTTTCTGCTACTAATTCCTCTCCCTACGTAACCAAGCATCTGACTTGCCTTTCTCATTGCTTTGTTACATTACTTGGCTACCTTGTTCACACCTGCTTCCATTTGTCACATGTACTGTACTCATGGGTGCCCATTTATACACAAGTGCCAGATATGTAAAAGTCTGAATTGTTGCCTTTGTCAGCATTCTCCTTATGGTATGCTGTGGAAAATTGTAGAGTCTTGGAGGCAAGCCCAAAGCAGGCCATAAGTGAACCTTAGAATTCATAATATTTAGTGATTCTGGGCCATATTCAGAGCTACAGCTGCACAGGCCGGCCGGCTCGGCCGTAATTTCCCTGTTTTGAAGGTTGTGCGTATGTGCACAACCTTCATGTGGCGGCGTAAGGGCCGGCGGCCATAACTACAGTGCTGCCGGCTGTTACGAAAAGGGGTCTTCCCCCTCCTTACGCATGCTGTATCTCCTCCGTCAAGGCAGAGATAGGCATGCAGATTAGGGAACAGGGTGGAGAAAGCCTTGTTACGATCAGCAATGTGGCTGATCGTTAGGGTAGGAATCTGGACACGCTACGATGACGGCCGTGCAGACCTTGGGCGGCTGTAAGGCGCCCGTAGGTCTGGATCAGGCCCTCAGTGTATAGGAGGCCATATTGCCATCGGGTGTTTTATGGCTGCCTCCCTGGTGGCCTACTGAGGCCACATAATTCAAACTGACATCTGATGCAACCACGTCTTTTATGAAAACAGATTTGGTCTCACAGGCAGAGATGGACTGGGTCATGGGTGGCACCAGGGGAATATTATGATTGGGGCCCACCACATACTGTAACCAAATGGTCATGACTAAAGGATAGCTGTAACACTGTACCTTGTATACTCTACCATCAGCTGCTTCACCAGCTCAGTGGAACAAGCATGTATTATACAATTATATCACAGTTACAGTGACCCAGTAACTATCCCGCTGATATACATACAACACAGACAGAGGCGGCCCACGGCATAGGCCGTATAGGCGGCCGCCTATGGCCCCGCGGGTCCCGGGGCCCCGCACCTCCCGCTCTTTATGTTAAAAAAGCCGCCAGGCTTGCACTTGTGCAGTAAAGGACCCGCGCGGGGCCGCGGCAGCAAGTACAGTGCCGCCCGGTTCATTCTCCCTCCCC
>WWET01000160.1:664208-678592 GCA_011038615.1 Limnodynastes dumerilii | reverse complement strand
AGGATGAGGAACCTGGCGGCACTGTACTTGCTGCCGCGGCCGCCAGGATTGCAAAAAAGAAAAAAAAAAAGAAAATAAAGCAAATTAAGAAAAAAACTTAAATTTTTTTTGGCGGAGGGGAGGTGGGGGTCATGGGGGGGCCCTCGCCTAGGGCCCCGCAAACCCTAGGGCCGCCCCTGAACACAGACAACATAATAGTGACCACTATACAAAGATTATTTATACAATAGATACTACACCATAATTACTGTTATACAATAAAGACTACATCTTGGCTATTGCCATAAATTACACACTTTTCTGTCTCTGTATGCCTCCAGCCATTTTTCTGCCATTCTGTGTGCCTCTTACATGTCTCTAGCCATCCATTGCAGACCCTTGTATATGCCCAACCATCCATTTCTGCTCTTGCATGTGTCCAACCATTTCTGCCCCTTGTATGTATTCAGAAACCCATCTCCTGTGAAAGCCCTATAGGACAAAACCTGTTTCTGTGAATGACACTGCTGCATATGTTAAGTTACGTCATTCACAGAGACAGATTTGGTCCTATATAACCGATACTGATTATGTGAATGATGTGGACCTCTACTGTATAATGGAAGCGGACTATCAGGCCACAAAACCCACAGCCATGTTCCTTATATGTGCTGCGAATTATGTGGCACACTAGGCACATGCCCCCCTTGTACCCAGCCACTAACCCACAGTGAAGCACAAATTGGCATATATAAAGTAAAGTTTAGTAAACATATAGGGCCAGATTTACTAAGCTGTTGTTTTGGAAAAGTGGAAATGTTGCCCATAGCAACCAATCAGATTCTAGTTGACATTCTCTAGTATGTAAAAAGAAAGTTAGAGCTAAAATCTGATTGAAAATCTCACTTTTTCAAACCTGCAGCTTAGTAAATCTGGCTCATAGAGAGAAATATGTTATATTAGAAATATAAGTTCATTGAAGGCCTGGAACATCTACACACATACTCTATTTGACGTTTCTCCTTTTAGCAATGTCTTTATAAGGTGAATAATTTTGTTCTTGGAAATCTTGGAAATCATAATGTTGTGACACCGCTGCAAGCAATAGTTTGGGTTTTAAAAATGCGTAAAAAACTTCATTAGTGCTTCATTAGTATAGATATAAGAATAAGGATGACTTTAGTATCAGTTGTGTTTTTTATTAACATAGGATCGGTTCCTTACTTACTCTGACTCTGACTTTGCTTCTTTCCATGAGATCGATTTAGTGACCTGTACATACAAACACATCCGTGCGATCTGATCTGAATGCACTCTGACCATCTACACTTCCAGTTCTTTCAACTTTGGGCAGTTTGTGCAAGTGAAAGGGGTTTATTTTTACTAGAGACAGTATAGATGGGGTTGCGGGCTGCTGATCTGACTTACACTTTTAGTCCGTCACCGAAAATGTTAAGGTGGGGTTCAGTTGTTGGAAACATGTGCAAGTAATGGCAGTGGTTTCTCATGTGCTCACACAGATGCACAGATACACCGGGGATCCAACATCTGAAAATCCGGTCCATAATTCATTTTGGAAATAAATGTTATTATAAGTAGATACAAATAAAAAGATAGTATAATGACATATTCATATAGAATCAGCTCAGTTCTATTTCTATCTATTTTAGGCCTTACCAGTGTGGACATTGTTCCCAGTCCTTCTCCCAACCGTCAGAACTAAGAAACCATGTTGTCACCCACTCCAGTGATCGACCCTTCAAGTGTGGCTATTGTGGTAGAGCTTTTGCTGGCGCCACCACATTAAACAACCATATCCGGACTCACACAGGGGAAAAACCTTTTAAGTAAGTAATCTGTATGACAAGAAAAATCTAAATGAACAGAAATGTTTATTAAATTACCTTGCTTTTAATGCTAAGAACATATGGGCAACTTGTATCAGTAGTGAAATTTGATGGACCCATTACAAAATTGAACCTTAAATGACTTATATGCCAGATCCAAATGTTTTTATGGAAATGAGTGGTGATGTTTTGGTTGGCCAAACATGTGAAAACGTTGTTTTCCTCTGATGGGTTAAAGCCTTTCACTGGACAGAAAATGCAGGTTGTCAATCTGCAGTTTCCATTGAGCCAATCTATAGTCATGTGACAAGAAATCAGTGCTTACACTTATTGTCGTCCAATATAAATTTGGGTAAATGACTGACTCACAAGTTTGTGTAATCTATTATTTTATTTCGTTTACCAGCCTCATTCATTATTTTGGTTAGAATATTTTCATTACTTGATTATTTTGGCTCTTATAAATGCATATACAATACATTTACATGTTGATAGAAAACGTAATTCCAGTTAAAAGTGTAGGATAACTTTATATTAATGAGATCTATTCAGCCTAAAGTAATTTACAAAACAAAAACACATTTTCCTGTTAAACTATCTTTTAATAAACAAGAATGTAGGTGCAGTTCTGCACATTCCTGGACACAGGCCTGATCCAATCATCTTTTCTTAATAGAAGATCAAAATGTTTCAACCCCACAAACCTTTTGCAATCTTGACACGTAAATCTATTAAGTCCAGATCCAGAGTTTAAAAATGAGAAGAGAACAAGTAGAAATGTGCACATGGGTGAGACCATGGTGAAATGCAGGGGAGGCAGTAATAAAGTTGAGAGATAATTTTTCCTAAACTGAATAACAGTTTAAAAGTAATGCAGGTCAGCATCTGTGTGCAATGAGCAAAAGCAAAGTGTTCTCCTTGTATGCAAATTTTATGTTACATTATGTTATGTTAATTTGACACCACCTTGAAATTCAACATGATCAGAGTGTGAATTTCCACCTGTTTTTCTCTTATCTTTAAACTCTGGGGGCTGTATTCAGAGATCTGTTTTTGAGTGAAGTTCCTTCAGATCAGCTGCGCATGCGTAGTAACTTGATGTATGTAGTTTACGTTGACTATACACATGGAAGTGCCTAATGGACATACATGTGAATCGCACTTGGGGACATACACACGGAAATAAGACGTACGGAAAAATTTTAAGTGGCTAGGGAGAGGCATTTAAATGAACGTATGGAGGCGCGTTTATCCATAATCGCATGGATATAGCACATATACGCACATAAGTACATATGTATAGAACAGAGTGGTCTATAGACTCGTTAGACACCGAACACACGACCGGGAGAGGGGAGCATCTGGGTTGTTGGTGGGTGTTTCCTTGCTCCGGCCGTGCGTATAATTGCGTACTTTAAAAAAATGGATCTCTGAATAAGCCCCTGGATCAGATCCGCGATCACTAATGTTGGCAACACACTATGGACTAGATATAAAGATCCAATTTTTCAGCATTTGGCAATCTGAAAACGGGATGCAAGGAGAAAGCTGTATCCACTACACATCTGAGCGAACACACTGCTAACCACTCCCCTTATTCAAGGGACCTCCCAGACCCATACACTAGTTTAAGTTTTCCAATTCATACTCAAATGGCTGTGGTTTGGAACAGATGTATGAACGTGTATACTGTAAACTGTAATACATCCTACTTGTGCACAAACCCGCTGCCAGAAGTTCCACCAGTAGGAAGTCAGAGACGTGTGCATGTGCAGAGTGCAAAAATAGACGATATGCAATCCAGCCGAAAGATTCTGAAAGATTAAACTGTGTACTGTAAGTGTACTGAATGCAAGTGTGGCATTTCTGATGAGCTAGGGGCGTATTCAGAGATCCACTTTTAAAAGGTACGCAATTATATGCACGGCTTGCGAAAGGCAACACCCACCAACAACCCTGACACTCCCCTCTCCCGGACGTGCTGTCAACCACTTAGGAGTCCCTAGACCACTCTGTCCTTTCCGGGAGTACTTGCATGCGTATATATCCTCTGTCCGTCCATATTTAAAACCGCGCCTCCATGCGCTCATTTAAATGCCTCCCCCCACCCACTTTTATGTAAATTTCTCTGTGCGTTGAAAATGTGTGCGCATGTCCCCAAGTGTGAGTCACATGTACGTCCATGAGGCACTTTCGCGCGTATAGTCTACGTAGAGTACGTAAATAAAGTTACCACGCATACGCAGATGATCCGATCCTAAAAAAACGCCAGCAAATACCCTTAAACAATGATCTCCGAATACGCCTCCGTAGTGACATTATTTTATGTTGAATCATTTTTACTATTATGGAAATTAACAGCAGGAAAAGTTATGAATGTATTTGGACAGACTACCATAAGAGAGAATTAGGTGGAAAGTTACACTTGTGCAAAACCATGTTGCATTGTAGGGGAGGCAAATTTTATCTGTTATACACAGCATTAGAGCTGAGAGATGATGTTTCCAGCCAAAGTCTAAATAAAGGTTAATAGCTGGCCAGTATCTGTGTGCAATATCCCCCTGCATGCATAGAATAAAATTATTTTGACTTCCCCTAAAATGGTTTTTCCCAAGTGTAACGTTCCACCTTATTTCCTCTTATTTTCAAAATCTGGATCCAGTCGTTCATTATCAGCATGTATATTCCCTGATAAAAAAAATGTAGCACCCTGCAAAGTTTTTATATAACTTCAATTGACATATCTGAAAGCACTATAAATACAATGAATGTAGACTGCTAATAATTATAATTCACAACTACACATCAACATGGTATAATATATTTTTTATTAACAGCATATGCATATCTACTAAGAGAGCTGGAACACAAAACTCATTTACACGATAATCTTTTAAATGTGGGTGGGACGACACAATATTTCCTAACAAGCAATATGACAGAAAACTGTTTGCCTCTGTAAGGAAAATCATTTAGTGTGTGGGTCCAGTAGTGGATGCTCTCACTGCCCAGAAACACATACCAGTTATTGGATCAGAAGTAACATCTTCCTATTGTCCAGCCAGTTTAAGGCTTACTTATTTTTCTATAGTCGCTGCCTCGAAACTGCTGTTTCTGAAACAGAGACAGACAAAAGCCAATTATCAGCTGTCTCTATTTCAAAAATAGCGCTAATTAAAAATTATAAAAATGATATTAATGAATGGGTAAGTATGGTGATTGGCAAACCGCTGCCCCAGACCCACCGCACCACACCGAACCGGACTGGTAAGTATTATAGGGGACAGAAAAAAGTTGTGATATTTGATATTGCAGCGTTGGGATAATCACCAGAGGGAGGGGAGTGCCAGGATAAATTAAATATAAGTATAAAAATGGATAAATGAATAAATGACAACCTGATAAATAAACTAAAATCAAAAAAATCAAGTCCTAAAAGAACGTCCTAAAGTCAGGCTACAGGGAAGGGAGTCTTAGGGTTAGGCTGTGGAGAAGTTAGGATTAGGGTTAAGGTAATAGAAGGGCAGGGTTAGGTAATGGAAGGTAAGAGGAGGGTTAAGATAAAGATTAGGATAAGGGTAGGGGATACATTAATACTTATCATTAGCTGCTGCATCTTCCTTCTTCAGTGGATCGATTGCTTCTCCTCAGTGAGGCAGAAGCAATTGATTTCCAAGTTCGAAACTAGCTGGGAGAAAACGGCCCTTTTAAAAAAGTGTTCTCAGCAGCGACCCACACCAGTTTTATACAAACAACTGGGCATTCAGAAGCAGATAATACATAAATGTATACATAGAACAAAGGTCAGTTTGATAATCGGAATAATTAGCATTATAAATATTTGAAAAAATCAATTTAGAAATATTAATAACTAAGAGCAGTGTCATCAAGTCCTGCCCCATAATTAGTAACACTATGGATCGCAGGGGGCAGGACCTCAGATAGTAATTTGCATTAAATCACACAAACGACCCCTCCCCCTTATTGCTGTCTTCTTCTTTCCTTCAAGATTTTTGAGATTGGAAGGAAGGAAGGAAGAAAGAAAGAAAGAGTCAGCAACTACCGTATGTTATAGCTAGAGTTTTAACCTTTTATTAACTTTTTCCTTATACTGTAAATTTATGTGCTAGTATATTACATGATTCTGCGACAACATTTTAATATGATACTATTATTCCCCCCCAGTCCAAGGCTAGTATGCTCCAAGAATCTGAAGTAGTATTACAGGTGTTTCAGGTACTAAGTAAAAGTATGGTGTGACCGATGAGTTTAACATCTTTTAGTTCCTTCCTACTTCCTAGAGCAGAGGCTATGATAAATAGTCCCCATTAGGGATTTGTTGTTAGGAGAAATTGAAAAAGCAATGCTAAAATCCTGGCAGATATGTAATTGATTTCCTCTGACTGCTGTGTAAATAGATTTTAGTAATTAATTGAAGAGGTTCTGAGGTCACAATAGATTTATAGTGATGTTAAGCTGTTACATATCTGTTATCCTGTTGACTCCATTATTATTTTCTGTTTCATCATTTTGTTTACTTTAAGCTATATGTTAAATATATGTTAAATAATTCAAAATTATTAGTATCTAACATTAAAGTAACAGTTAATTCTGGACCATTTTGAGGATGAAATATGATTGCTTGAAAAACAAAATTATCTGTGGGATAAAATGCTGATTTATTATCTGCAAACCTGCGATTCCTTTAGCTTAGTTTAGTTTCTTCTTAGTGTGACTCTTTTTATGTGGTGACTAAAATGAATCATAATAAACGTTTAGCATTAAAATGTAAGTTATAAGAACCGAACACAAACAGAACATCACAAGAATTCCACCTGCTTGTTCATTAACTAATAACCCTTGGCCCCTGTGACAATTACTTCACCTTAGCTGACAGCCAGGAGAAGTAACCCGCTGGCTCAGGCAGAGGTCATGTGACAGGAAATTGGTACTTGATTGTTGTGACTGCGCAAAATTCTAGACTGAAACACTGGGTTCCATGTAAGAACCTACAAGAGGGACAGTTATGTTCAATGACTGGGGTATTATAGAAGTCAATTTTATAGTCATTATATAGAGGTGAATGGATTAACAGGATTAGGGGTTGCAAATTTAAATTAGAGGAGCTGGGCCAAATACTGGCTATGCACAGAAATACATCCACAAATACGTGAATAAACAATATTTCTCTTTGTAGGACAAACGTAGCTAAAAGAGATAGAAATAAGGATGCAGCCGTTTAGGTGAGTGTTTCCCATTTGGCCAGTGGCAGAAGAATGATTTTATTCCCGTAAGAGGTGTACTTGGATGTGACAGAAATCAGGCCTGTGCTTTCAGGAGTATGCTGTCTGTGTATATTGTGTTTCATAAATTGCATATATATTTTGACACAGTGAAGAACTAAATTGTGTATACTATTTAGGAAGAAGGATAGAAAAGTTTGGATATTATCCTGGACAAAATCGTCTATGCATTTTCCAAAAAGAACAACTCTTAGTATAGTGTATATTTATATAGTATACATACTCAACTAGATATACTGGATATAACATATATTGTGAACTCTGGATATTTTGAACAGAAAAAAAGAATTGTGGCAAAAGGAAAAAAAAAGTAAAGATCAGTAGATTATTCTGCATAATAACACTGATAACAAAGGAACATTTGATCATGCCTGAAAGTTTAAAAATGACCACTCTTATGACTAACGTGTACATGACAAGAGAATCATAAATGTTTACTCCTACAAGTCATGTGCCTCTTAAATCCTTTGTATATTTTTAGTACGCGATATTAAGAATCTATCAGCATTGTAATGAAGTTCATTTAGGGGGAGGAAAGCAGACCTGTGTGCTGGTGCTTAAATACTAACAAAGTAGTAAATGCCTCCATTCCAAGTTTGTCATGCAGTAAAAGATAGTATATTTTGGCTCACCAATCCACTAACTAATCAGTTTTCTAATAAACAATCAGCAATGCACTAATGTGTCATCAGCACTGCAGGCGCTCAGAGAGGATCATCTGCCCATAGACGTTAATGAATACACCAAAAATCATTAGACAATCAATACTTCTGAGTTATTTTCATTGAGCTGATAGGTCTGATACATTAAAGCTGACATTTTACATTCGTCAAGATCACAGTGCAGTTTTTTAACAGTAGAACTGGCTGCTAAGAATATTCCCAGAAAGACAATCAAGGAAATACAACTTATTTATAATGATATGCCTAACTGCTTCAGGAGCCAGGGTAAATATATAGCCAGACAGATCAAGTTATATATTCCAGGGAATGTTTTAATGTATTTTAGGTATAATATATTTTCCGCAGGTTTGCACACTTAGACAAATTAAGGAAGTTAAATAGATTTAAAGCGCATTTGTCTCTGGCAGACATTTTGTAGGCTAAACTAACTTTCAGGCTTTCGATTTACTAGGAAATTGCACAAGGTGTGAATCATTTTCCCACATTGGCTCCAGCGTCTAGGGCCAGTGCTGTATCTACCGTGGGTGCAGGGGATTCTACGGGGCCCGTAAGACAGGGGGCTTGTCATTTCTAAATACACTTCTAGAAGCTGAGAGCTACTGGCAATGAATTTATAAACAGCACTCAGCACTCATACCCGGAGGGCCACAGGCAGAGAGAGGTCGCCAGCTGCACACAAACCAGATGGGGGGGCATATGCCACCACTCTCTCATCTAGACTCAGGCCCTGCCACCTTGCTATGGGTGCCCGTAACTTCAGCGTAAAGGGCGAAAGGGCGTGTCTTCCATACGACACCCAGAAATACGCTTTGTAGGCGGAGGGAGGCATTTAAATTGTACAGTATGGGTCGGGTGATGCTGTTACGTACGTCAATGTTTGTACCTACGCTTGGAAAAGTTAAGGTAGGGTTTGGCAAATGTAACTCGAGTAAGTTACGTATGAGCGAGGGGAGCGTCTAGGGGAGTGCAATAGTACTTATGATAGCGTAAATACACTACACCTTGGAATGTAAAACAACTTAGGTCTGGATCTAACCCAGTGACTGTACCCTAGTGGAGACAACAGCACCCTAATTGCTCAGTGACATTACCACTTCCTGCTAAATTGACAGGCTAAATATATTTAACCATCAAAATGGCTGTATGCATTGGGTGCCCTCTGTAAGTAAGAAAGATGAAGAATAGTAAGAAAGATGAGGGACCAGTGACATGGAAATGTTCACCTTTGTTTTATCTACAGTAACTCTTTCTGTTCACTCCCATATACTTTAGAATCTCACAATTTAGTTTGATCCTATAAACAACAGTTGTTCTGCCAGTTCCCTGATGTGACATGCAAGGGGCAGGTTGTACTGACCTGCAGCTCATTGTACTCCTAAGTCGTCTTCATTGGAAATATGAGGAGATGTTTTAAGAACTCAGAAATAACTTATGTTTCCTCACAACAATATAATGCTTGTGGTTTGGAATTAACCAAATGTCTGTTTCAGTGGTAATCACTAACAGCGAAGTTCACACAGACTTAGAAAGGAAACATTCTGAAAAAAAAACGTATGCCTGAAATGTTTGAATGCAACCTGTTATGGTCATTTATGAGAGTGCAAGGGTTCAGCCTACACCACTGATGCTCATGACAGGCCTGATTCAGAGGCTGAAAATAAGAACTTAAAGTTACGCCTGGGCAAAACCATGTTGATTTCAGGGGGAGTCAAGTTAATTTTATTCTATGCATGCAGGGAGATTGCTTTGCTTTTACTTATTGCACACAGATACCTGATCAGCTTCACTTTTAAACTGCTAATTAGACTTGAGCTGGGAAACATCACCTTTTAACTATAATACTGTTGCAACAAATGAAATTTGACTCCCCTGAAATCAACATGGTTTAGCCCAGGTGTAACTTTAAGTTCTTATTTTCAATCTCTGAATCAGGGCCGACATGCTTAATCTTATAGCAGATTGGTCAAAAGGAGTGTTCTGGAGGAGTACCTCTTCTCAGCAATAGGTTAGTGGTCTGCACATTGGCCAATGCTGATTTTATACCTGCTCTTAGATACTACAAAAATCTGATGATGGTGTTTAAAATGTCTACTTGCAAAATACCCATTCCATTATATATACATAACTACTGACTCATATGTATTTGCACATGTGTTCTTCCAAACCCCATGACGGATGTTGCTTTTGTTCCTATATGTAGGATTAAATCTATTTTTTTCTGTTCACGTCTCACTTCACCGCTCCCCAGGACCTCAGATATTGAATTCCAGATTTTAAATTAGCAGGAGGTGAAATTCTATTTGTCATCAATTTCTTTCTAGAGGTTACAGAGCAAAAAACCGCAGACAAGCTGCTTCTTTGATGGCTCTCTCTTAAAAATCTCTTTTTGTTCTTTATCTATATGATGTGACAGTGATCAGTGCAGGGACAAGACAGGCCTCTCTGGAGAAATCACCTTCTCCCTTCCTATTGACAGATTTCTGTGATCTGAATCAGAAGGGCCAAGCCCTATCATAGTCACCAAGGCACTGCTAGTAGCCACCAATTAAACCTTTTGGGATGCTGAAACTTGAAGCCACTTTTGAGTGTCTGTTCCTATTAAGCACAGTGAAAAAATGTCTGACATCCAAAACAGAGGATCCATGGTCTTAATTTTTCTTTTTTTGCCTTTACTAGGTGTGAGAGGTGCGATAGGAGCTTCACACAAGCCACACAGTTGAGTCGACATCAGAGGATGCCCAACGAGTGCAAGCCGATAACAGAGAGTACAGAATCAATTGAAGTGGATTAACTGATTGACTGGTTGGAATTAAACTGCAAGGAAAGTCATGATTAAATGTCACGGACACTTAAGCAAAACCAAAGATTTCCTCTGAACAACTTTCAATCAGGCCCAGAAAACCAAAAGCAGTAATAAAATAAGTAAGATGTTAAGAGATATTGATCTTGGCATGGAAGAGAGACCAAGAAAGACATTATTTATTTATGAGTGGGGGTGAATTATATTTCAAAGGACAAGGGGACAACATCTTTTCTGCCCCACCGTCTATATATAGCTTTATTTCTGAATACCTTTTTTGTAAAGAAAAATGTTATTTAATACCAAAGTGAAAGCTCATTTCCATCTCCCTACCAATGGACACACACGTCTGTGAATGTACATGGACATGTTTAGAATCACACCTTTTTATGGCATGATGCCGTTTCTGCAAAACAGAGGGACCAGATCATTGTTACTTGGGAAAATGGCCAGGATATCGCAGACACTCTGAGGCTTGGAGGGCAAAGTGACATTGGCGATTTATGTGGACAGATATCGTTGTGATAGGAGCACAATCTGTGTCATTTAAAACCAATTTTGAACCAAAGAGGACATTTCCCCTCATCTATTATCTACTGAATCTACTTACAAACCCTACTTTGTGCACTTTTCATGTTAAACGTTTCATAGACAATGTTTATGATATGTGGGATAATTTGCGGGAAGTAAACGTTGCAATATTCCAAATAAATATATATATATGTATAGATGGCAGGTGTTTGTTGCTTCAATTTTTGGTAAAGTTACTATTGCAGTTTGCAGTGTGGTATGAAGATCTTCTATAATAACCAGATCTGGGGCTAGATTTACTGAACTATGGAAAAGGGAAAGTGGAAATGTTGCCCATAACAACCAATCAGGTTCTAGCTGCATTCTCTAGTATGTAATAGGCAAGTGATTGCTAGAATCTGATTGGTTGCTATGGGGCAACATCAAAATAAAAGGAAATCAGGTGGAAAGTTGAACCTGGGCAAAACCGTGTTGAATTGCAGTGGAGGCTTTTTTCTTTCTTTCTTGCAACCAATATTATAGTTGAGAAGTGATATTTCCTAGCCCAAATTTAAATATCAGTTTAAACGTTAAACTGGTCCATATCTATGTGAAATAAGTCCTGAATGTTTATCATTGACATATGTTATATCCTGATTTGTCTTGAGAGCTATTTTTACTAAATGATACCCACCTCTTTCTGCTCTGCACATCATAATTTCAAACTAGAAGCTATAAAGTCACTGGTGCTCAGAGGATCTATGAGATGGAGTACACTTGATTCTCTAGACCAGCCTTTCTCAACTTTTTTGCTATAGTTGAACCCTTAACAAAATGTACGTTTCAGGGAACCCCTGTATAATTATTGCAAAAGATATTCAAATATTGTTAAGAAAGGTATACTATAAGAAATTGAAATACTGCAATAATAGAGAGTTACGTAGGAGGCAGACATTTGGAAACATATTAAAAAGGATAGTAACATGTCTTCTCTCACCTTTAAATGACTTACATTATATTGTCGCCTATAAATGCCTCCACAAACGCTTCTTACAGTCCCCTGTCACCCATAAATACCTCCACAGATGCTCCTCAGCCCCCTGTCACCTATAAATACCTACACAAACACTCTTCACAGACCTTTCTCCCCTTGAAAAGCTGTCAAATGTACAAAGGAGGTGACGCAAACACTGACAGCCGAAATGAAGCCTGGGAAGGCTAATCACCGTCACTATGGCGACCTCTCGGGGAACCCTGCGGGTCGATGGAACCCTTGTTGAGAATTGCTGCTCTAGATGCTTTAGAGAAGGGAATCTTGAGTAACTTGGCAACGTTTGTACACAGGATATGGTGAACTCCTATTCAGTGTTATTAAATGTCTGCTGTTACTGCCATTACTCTTTGGCATGAGAGTACCATTTGGTACATTCAGGTTTATCCTTTTCTGATTTGTAATTTTATGGCACCGTGGAATGTCCCCTTTTTATGTTTCAGATGTTGATTGCTTGAATGGAACAAAGACTAGTCCGGATTTGCTAAGGGGAAGCTGTGATTGAATAGAGACCTGAGGGCTGATCCAGAGCTGCGGGTCCATCTGTTTGATAACCACTGCGCATGCCCAGAACGGGAGCGAGCACAGAAAGATGGGCGAACTGCTTCCCATCTGCCTGTATCTGCATTCAACTACATTGCACTAGTGGAACAGGGAGTTCCATAATATTTAGATGAGAAAATGACCTAAAATTTGTTTATTTAATAAAGATTCAAATATTTTTCCGTTTATATTTATTTATTTTCGTGGTGGCGTAGCAGCGGAATACCAGCTCTAGCATTAATGTACCTGATGAAAAAAGCATTCAAAAATCATTTCAATGCGTTATTAAACAAAGCAAGTGCATGCATAAACAAACCCATTTACACAAAGGACATAGGAAAGTGTCACAGGCTGTGGCTGTACAAGCCGCAGCCTCTGCCCAAAGACTCCCACTGTGTATGTAGGGGGAAGGGACATGTCTGCCCCTTTTCCCTAGATCCTGTCCAGTCCAGGGATCCCTACATCCTGTCCAGTCCAGGGACGCGCTAAACCTCTGGATCAGTTCTCTGGTGTTATAGATTGTACAAGTTTGATGTTGACTCTTCTAATCACTTAATTATTTATGGTTGGATATCAACATGTGAGAGACTAAGGGCCTGATCCAGACCTACGCTCGCATGCGAGCTAACGCTGATCGTAAGCGTAAAAACGGCAGAAAAAATGCACTGCGCATGTGACAACTTCCGGTTGTACCAAAGACCTTTTTGTAGCGGCGATTATGGTGTTCGTATTGTTTGCGTTTCTTCCGATGACGGGGCGTGTTTATAGTACGAAGTTAGTACAGACGCTGGAGTTAAGGAATGTAGGCGGAGGGAGCCATTTAAATTGTACAGTATGGGCGTGCATAGCCCGCTACGAACAGCACGTCGCTACGAAAATACGTACGAACACAGGGAAAAGTTAGGGCAGGGTTCGGCGGGCGGACACAAGGGAAGGTGAGGGGAGTGTTGTGGGAGTGCAAAGTTTTTACGCTGAGTGGTAATACGCTCCTCACTCATTCGTAGGTCTGGATCAGGCCCTACTTGCTTTCTTACTACTTGCTTACTTTCTACTTGCTTACTTACTACGGGGCTGATCCTGAGATATGCCCGGCGTAGTATCTACGGCGGGCGTAAGCGTAAGATCGGTTGAAAAGCTGATCTACGCATGCCCCAGGCAGATGTTGCCCGGCATAAGTACATAGCACCAGCATAGTAACGCTGGAGGGGGCGTCCCCCAGCGTTACTACGCTGTGGTTAGTGCAAGTAGGAGGGGTGGCGTTATCGTAACAACGCTGCCGTCCCAGCGTAGTTATCCTCGCTTACGCCGGGGGAAGTTAAGGTAGCCGTCAGCCGACTTAACCGAGGGTAAGTACGTTGGGGGGCAGGGGGGAGTGTCAGGGGGAGTCTACGATGTAACGCTGAGCGTTAGTACGCTCAGCGCAACATCGTAGCTCTGGATCAGGCCCTACTTGCTTACTTACTACTTGCTTACTTACTACTTGCTTAGGGCCTGATCCAGACCTACGCCGATGCGCTGTTCTTAGTAAAGCACAGCGTATCGGCGTGCACTCTCCACGACACTCCCCCTGTGCGAGCGTATTTTCCCTCGCTTACACCGGCTGAAGGCTACCCTAACTTCAGCCGGCCTAAGCAAGGGAAAATACGCTCTCCCAAGAGCGGATGGCCG
>WWET01000160.1:626715-649323 GCA_011038615.1 Limnodynastes dumerilii | reverse complement strand
ATATATAGGGATTCCGCAGGAATACACAGATAATGTGTGTTTAAAAAAAATAAATAAATAAATAAAATTACCGGTTTTTAACATTATTATTATAATGACTAAAAAAAAAAAAAATATAAACATTAAAATAAAAAAATATAAAGAAAAAAGCATTCAACTTACCTATCCACCAGTTCTCTCTGCAGTTCCACGCGCAGTGCAGAAAAGAGCGTTCAACTTACCTATCCACCAGTTCTCTCTGCAGTTCCGTCGCACGCGCAGTGAATTTAACTTTTGGGTCCTCAAAATTTTCAAGTTCCAAAAGTTAGCCACTGCGCATGTGCTGGGACTTCATCTACAAGCGCAGCAGAACGTCTCCGGCGAAAGCCCCGAAGACCATCACAGGACCTCGCCAGAGGGGTAAGTATTTGTAGATGCTACCCATGGTCTTGCCAGGCTTGCTGCGAGGCGCACCAAGCCTGGCTGCTATCATTAGTGCTCAATGCGCTAATGATAGTAAATGGACCCCAAAGTCTTAAACTTAAGCTGTCAACACACTACATCAACTATCGCTCCCAACATGGGAAAATTGGCCAATAACTGGTGGGAGGGATAATGGACCTGATTCATATTTATGCGTGTACAACATAAGCACGTGCGTATCTTAAGCACACAAATAAGGGATGGAAACGTTTATAACATGCACATGATACTCAGCAGTCTATTATTGCTATTTAATCTCGTTTAGTAATGATTTGGATCATTAGATTGGAACTAATTAGTATCAACTAGTTAATGTTTGCACTTTTTAAAAAAAAAGTTTTAAATGTAAATGTAATGTTAAACTAATTTAATAAACGTTACAACACATTTATATTTGTAATGTATTTATGTGCTTAATGCATTAACACCTTCCATAACTTTTAAATATTTAATATGTTAACAATATTAGTTAACAGTGTTTAAATTTAAATGTGAGTGTGTTTTTTCACCTCTGAGCAGCTTCTAAAGTGCTGGTGTAATTGACAACATGTGCAGCGTGTAATCTAATTATGAATGTTTGCTACCTCTAATTACAACAGTCATGTATTCTTAAATTTAGTAAACATATACAAACCAAGCAACCAAAAGGCTTCCTGAAGAACCGCATATAAACGTTCCTAAAATCAACACTCAAGTTAAGAACCACGCCCGCAAAACTACTTTGAATTCCCTGACACGCTCAGTGTTCCTAAATAACTTGCACGGATTGCATTTACGTGCGTATATACATTATTAGAAATTATTTACTCACTGTACTTTCACGCGCAAATTGGTGTGATCTGTGTAATTTATGTACAGATTGTGTGTACTGCACATGCACACATCGCTTCATACTTAATTTATGTCCGTAAGTGTCGTCCGTACGCAGCTCTTAATCAGGTCCAATCTTGCTGAAGAGGGAGGTGCTGCTGTGATTGATAGAAGGCCCTTGCAGATGATTGGCTGCATGGGTTGCCTGTCAATAATGACAGGAGGTTCCTGTTCAGTGTGCAAGGACACCGAAAGGAAGACTAGCAGTAGCAGGGACAGGGAAGCCAGTCTGCTCCACTGCTACCGCTGATGCTTCACTGCCCCAGACATTACCCCCACTCCACCCTCTGCCCCAGACACAGCATAGAAGCCGCTCAGTGTGTGGTGTTCTGCAGCGCTGTATTTTCTCTCCCTCTGTGTTAAATGACTGCCCAGACAGTAAGGAGGGACAACACAGCCCTGCAGTACACCAGGTACTTTAAAAAAATCGTAGCTTGGGTCCGACTATCAGTGAGGAATCCAGAATGATGAGATAATCAATGAGAGTTATTTGAGGGTTTTATCACCACTGAAAAAAAATGGACGATAATTGTATGATTGGGTCAATAATCACTCTAGTGTGTGGCCAGCTTAAGAGTAAAGTCATCTTACCTCATGAAAATGTTTTAGGATCAAGAATAAACAAAAAGGAAGTTCTGTTGGTGACTGATACAAATGATATATTTACAGTCATGGGACCCGATTTACAGATCAGAATAAGTTATGTGCGACAGTATCTTCTTAAGAAGGAAAATATGAACGGTGATCCATTCCCAACACACTCCCTGGCTAATTTAAATATCTCCCCCCCCCACCCATTCCTCTTAAAAAAGGCCAGATGCTGCCGTGACGCGCCTCTGCCTTCTTAAATTTCTAAGTGCGATCTTTAAAGACTGTATTTACTCAATCTACTACCTAAACGGTACGTAGATTGCATAAATGACCAACTACGTATGCGTAGTAGGTAATTTCCTAAAGGATCACTACAGCTTAAGTGTAAATCCGGTCCATGATGTTTATATTAATGATAACTGAGCCTCCACTGAATGTACTGGTTGAGTGGCCTTTAAAAAAATATATGCATAGCTCATCAATTCATGTTAATTGTGTATGTGTTGCATGCAGTCCCTTTTACCAACAAAAACACACACAGTCCATCAGGCCCAGAATACCTAAATAATTGAGTTTTCTGTGGATATAAAGAGAACAATTGTTATTTTTGGATGGATGTTGGTAGAAGATCATCTACTATAAGGATCCTGGGATATTTATGGGCAAAAAAATGTTATTTCTAGAATCCAATAAATAGTGGCTAGTGATCACATGTAAATTAAAGTTTATACTGATATTGACTTTAGGACTCTAAGTAGTGATCCCAACAACATGCAGAAGTGGCTGGTTTTATGGAAGCTAAAAATGACTTACAATGTTCAGGGTTAAAAAGTTCTCAGCAAACTGTACAGAGGTGCAGCAGAGGGTGTTTTTTTTATGTTTTCCAGCTGTGATGTGGTTGAAACATTTACGCCACTCCTGGGAGCTGATATATAGCATAGTATAAGAGAATGCATTTTCACTTGTATTTTCTACTATTTACATAGAGTGTTGGATTATAATTTTCTGGAATATTTTGTTTTACTTTATTTTAACTTTGACCTATTTATACAAACATAAAACATGCACACAGTGTAACTATAAACATACACACACACAAACACACACACACACACACACACAAATATATTTATAAATATGTAAATATTTTAATAAGTCCTGCAAAAAATGTATACTTTATTAATACTACAAGTCCTTAAGAGGGCACAGTTCTTAAAGTAGGAATTTGCTTTGTAGGATATATATTTTTAACTGCCCTTTAAAAATATGCTTGAAATTCCCTGGAAATTAGTGGGTTTAGTATAGTAGACAGAACAATCAGTTATCTGGTCAGTGTTATCATTGGGAGTTATGAAATGAACATTGCAAATATATTATTCACATTGGGCCTGATCCAGAGCTTACGCTGTGCTGCTGTTCGTAATTACGGCTAGCGTAGCTCTTATGCACTTCCCCTGACACTCCCCCAGTCCCGGCGTAATTACACTCTGTTATGCCGGCTGAAAGCTATCCTAACTTCAGCCGACGTAACCGAGTGTAATTACGCCGGGACCGGAGTGCAAGGTCTGTAACCCTGCCCCTCCACCCTAATTTACCTTCCGTAACTGCAGCATAGTTATGGTGCTCCCTGCCCCTACCTCCGTAACTACACTGCAGTTACGGAAGCATGATCCAAAATTAGTGTCAGGCTTGCTTACGCTCAAAAACATCTGCCGGGCACATGTGCAGATCGGCTAAACAGCCGATCTTACGCATACGACCGCCGTAACAAAGATCCAGAGCGTAGCTCTGGATCAGGCCCATTGTCTCTGTATTAATATATACAGCTAGGACTGTACACCAATATTCTATGACCTATCCTGTTTATCAAAGCACTTGTTGATAGGACATCATGACCCAAGGAGAGATCATTTACATATCCCATTTTCCGCTGTAAGCCCAACTCCTGTTGTGATATAAGAATTTAATAAAAGTTGTGATTATTTTGCTAATAACGTTGAATCTGATCTGTCTTCCACTGCGCTCAGAGCTCCAAGTGCAATGGCAGTGGAGATTTGAAGCAGGATCCTCTCTGTATCCTATCACGCATGCAAGCGAGAGTAGGTCACCCCACTCATCCCTTACTTTACAATTAAAATCCCCCCCACTCCCACCTTGCTTACTTGCTGTACGCAACTGGCCCTACCCTGTCATTGTAAAAGCTTACAGACTGTGCTGGATGTCTTTTTCGCATGCGTGCGTGGTCATGAAATGCAGGGGTTATTTTGTTCACAAAGAGAAAAAACACCCATATTATTTAAGTCTAGATCCTGTCCTATAATGTTTTAAAACAGATCTGAATCTATTACATTTCAAATATTTTGGATTTAAGTTTTCAGCAACTGAACTGCGATTATACTACAAACCAAAACCACTTAAAATGCAAACCATTCCAATATAAACATCATAAAGCACTGAAGCACATTAAGTACCCACTTTAATCTTAGAAGTTTTCGCTATTTGATGATCTTTCCAACAAAGCAATAATACAACCAGTGTAACGAGTAGAATCGTGTCAAACAACTTATGTCACTTACAATCAGCAGGTCATCAATAGTAATTGTGATTTATTGATCAACAAACATAACCTTTCAAACTATATCTTTTTTTTTGCCTTTCAGCAACACATTCTACAAACATACTGACCGACTTCAAAAGAACTGTAATAGGTCCTTGTAAAATTGGACACAAAAGTGTTGGTCTATATGTTTTTATTTAAACAAGTTTAACCCCGTAAAGGTGTGCACTGTTCTTTTTATATGCAACTATAACATATGTTCTTATTTGTAATAGCATTTATTTTGTAACTTCTTATGAATTATTCCACTTTCAATTTTTTTTTCTAAATCTTAGTTAAAGAACCAACTTATTCAATAAATATGGCAATGAAAAATTTACAAGTGTCCACAAATATTGTGAAGAATACTGAGGGGGACACTTTTGAAGCTTCCATGCTAAACAATATTGCCACAGAGTTGTGGTTTGCAGTGTGACAGACCAAACTGGTGTTAGGAAACCACTCACTAGGTTGCGGAGTCTAACTGGGGCCGGGTATTCACTAGAGCCTCTGATGATGAGGTTAGGCTTGGATGCAGGACACCCAGTAGGTTATGACCTTCGGCAGTGGCTCCTATGGTCGTGGGTATGCGTAAGACACAAAAAATAAAATAAAATAGTGATAACTCAGAGAGACTTACACCCAACAAACAGTGAGACAGACAAGGATACGCACTCACAGAAACACACAAGACACGGCAGAGGCAGAATCAAACTAGAGGCAAGGATTAGCAAGGAAGGGAACACAGCACGAGACAATGGGTTAAGCAGCAGGAAAAGAGCACTCAGTAATCAGAGAAAAAACAATCCAATAAGCAAGAGACAGTAGCAGGCTAGCGAGCGCTATAGCTGGCAGCATGCTTCTCTGTTGCCAGCTTATTTTCAGGCACTGCTGGCCAATCAGCAGCCAACTGTCTGAGCTCCCAAAGATATGACTGGCTGGCATTCTGGCTTCTAGGCAATGGCAGGACGCCAGCATTAGTGCCGCTGGAGGATACGGGGAAGTGGCCAGGATTACTGCATCCTGGCTGTCTAGCAATGCCAGGATGCTGGCAGTGGAGCCACCATCAGAAGTGCTGCCCAGAGTCACTGGAGTACATGCTGTAACTGCAGTGTGACAGTATGTAACAGTACTCCCGTCTAGGCTTTGGCTTATTAGGGAACTTCCTATGAAAACTTTTGCATAATTTATCAGCATGGACATCTCCAGCCATCCATTACCTTTCGTCCAGCCCTTACCCTTTCCAGTGGACTAAAGAGAACAGACGACCACAAATCCTCTTGGAATCCAGAATGTCCTGAATTTCAAATTCTTCTTTACCTTCCCAAATTAATGGAGGTGGTTTTGCATGAAGATATGCAGGAATTATTTGGATAAGTAGAGGGGTTCAAGAAGAGAAGCGTGAATACTATTAGGAAAGTGTTAGTTTGCAGGGAGTCAACCTGAATGCCACCGGATTGACTCTCTTGATATTGTGGAATGAACCAATGAATCGTGGACCTAATTCCTTAGAATGTTGGTGGTTTGGGATGTTGTGGGTTGATAACCAAACTTAATCTCCAACCTTAGATCTTAACCGTGTTCTATGTAGATCTACTCTAGGTAAGTTGTGTGTCCTGGTTGAGAGAACAAATAAATGCTGAGGATGTTTCTGTGGAGGAACATGGCTTTGGACACAAATTAACCGAAAGTATTAATCTTAAACTAGGCCAGCCACAATGAAAAAACTAGGGATAATGGGCACAGGGGATGGGAGGGAATCGTGCTTCGTCAGGAAAGAACAAGACAAGGCATCTGTCTTCAAATTTTGAGATCTAGGGCAATATGTGATCACAAAGTTAAAACATGTAAAGAAGAGTGCCGACGTGACCAGTTTGGGGTTTATTTGTTTAGCAGCCCTAAGGAATTCCAAATTTCTATGATCTGTATAGATGGTTACCACATGGAAGGCGTCCTCCAGCCAATGTCTCCATTCTTTTAGAGCCATCTTTATGTCCAAAAGTTCCCTATTTCCGACATTGTAATGGGTCTCCGCACTGGAAAATTTCCTTGAGAAGAAAGCTCACAGATGGAGTCTGTGATAATCTGGGTCACACAGCAAGAGTACAGCTTTTGTGCCCACATCAGAAGCATCTACTTCCACAAAAAAAAAAAATAGGGATGAGGATGATGTAAAACAGGAGCAGAGACAAATGTTTCTTTCAACAGCTTAATAGCATTTTGTTTTCAATTGTGGGGATCTTCCCCTTTCTTAGTGAGATCTGTGATAGGGGCGATCAGCGTAGAAAACCCTCACACAAAATTCCTATAGTAGTTAGAAAAACCAATGAATTGCCTTCACATCCGTGGTTGGACACATTTGATGTTAGCCTTAACCTTCTCTGGATCCACTTTGAATCCTTTGAGAGTGATTACATATCCCAAGAAGGTTACCCTGGTCATCTCATGAGGAAGAGTAGATGATATCCCAGAATACCTCAAGCATAATATCTTGGAAGACAGCAGGTGCGTTACAAAGCCCAAAGAGCATCACAAGGTACTCATAGTGGACAGAATCCGGATAAAATTGTGAGCACTGCGAAGATCAATATTGGTGTAGATAGATGTTTCCTTTAATTGATCGAAGAGGGAGTGGATAGGTGTTTCACACAATAATTTTATTCAAATTTCTGTAATCGATACAGGTTCTCAGTGTCCCATCTTTTTTAGCTACAAATAAGAAGCCGGCTCCCACGTGAGATTTAGAAGGTCCCTATTTGTGTTAATGGACAAAAATTCACCCGCGAATTTTGAATTTCTGTGCATAAAAAATGCTAAATTGAATACAGCGTTAAAAATTCACGCTAATTTCCTTATGCAAATGAGCATAAAGTGAGCATAAAATTCGCTATGCACCTAATTGAATCTGGCCCTAAGAGTCCTGTTCTCAATAGCTATGTCCAAGATGATACACAAAATCAAATGTCGTTGTGAGTGATTATGGAACTTATGCTTGTAGGATGAAACACTACTTTTCTTCAGGGAAAAAAAAACTTTGAAGTGGTATAAGATAAAACTTTAAAAGCTTTGTCAGGATATAGCTTAGTCAAGGGATTGTCAGGGACTAATACCACAGGCTGGATCCCTTCCTTACAATTCCAGACAGCAGCAGACTCCAGTTTTCACTTGCACCTGGACATGTATATCCCTGATATTTTATAGTATTTGCTGTAATTTCATTAATTTATAGTTTTAATGTTGTTTTTAAAGATCTTGTGCTATCTTTTAAATATCTTTAACAATTAACCCTCAGTGTAGCTCTCTATATAGCACGCTAAGTGAATACCATGTAACAGCTGTGAACAGAGAGTAGGGGCTGGACAAAACAGGCAGGAGGGAGAATTAAGGCTAGAGAGAACAGAGGAGAGAAAAGACAAGAATGAAAAGGAAACAGAGACTGGGTAGAATAAGGTAGAAAGGGGATTAAAAGAACAGGGGGTGAAAAGGGGCTGGAGAGAATAGGGGTGGAGGGCCAGAAGAGAACAGGAGAGATGTTAAGAGGCTGGAGAGAACAACATGAAGAAGTAAAAAAAGATCAGAAGGCAAGGGGCTGGAAAGAACAAGAGGGAGAAAAGGCTGCCCTGTTTTTTTTTTTTTTAAATCTATACTGACCATAGACCCTATTTGACCCTATATTTACCACCCTCCAGTTTATAAGCAATCCCTTTCCTTTAAAAATTGACACCCTCTTGTACTTGGTTAAACTGCTTGATATATTAAAAAAGCTTCTATTATACCACCCTCTCTGCTCCAAGATATACATGTTTAGGTCCCCTTTCTTCATATGTTTTGTTATACATGTTATGTACCATGCTAGCTGCCATTCTTTGCACAGTCTATTTTGTATTTATGTCCTTCTGGAGATATGACGTTCAGAACTGAACATAGTATTTTTGGTGAGGCTACTAATCCTTCTCCTTGTGCAATCAAGTTGACTGGCCTTTCTTATTGTTTTGTTGCATTGCTTAGCCACCACAAAAGTCACAATGCATGATATCTGAATGCTCTTCATCCATGCATAGAAGTTAACAGTGGCCCTCCACACAAATTTACAAAAATACTGATAATCCAATTGATGTTTAGAGAGCTTTAGAAAAGACAGTGCTTGATACATGTGAAACAACTTCATTTCATTAAGTTTGTAAAATACACTGAAAATAAAGATCGAGAATATGTATCAAGTATTAATGAAATGCATAAAAAGGGGCTGATTTTTAGTTTCGCGTACATAGCTTGGCAGTATTTTTTTTTATAAGTTACTAAAATTCTCAGTCGTATTGCCTTGCCGGATTCATACCCGATAAGCTCTCTAATAACATAAGACATTAAGTTGCTAACCAAACTTTTAGCTAAGACTCAACAGAGTTATTCTTCAAATAGTGCACCTGGATCAGACAGGCTTTATGCCTGGTACATCCACATCTATTCATCTCAGGAGGTTATTTTCACATCTCCAGATGTCTCATGAAGCTGTTGAGGGGGAAGCGGTGGTGTCACTGGACACTGCCAAGACCTTTGACTCAGTGGAGTGGGGGGCACCTCTGGGAGGTCCTTGATTGTTTTGGCTTTGGCCAACACTTCCTAAGGTCGATGCAGCTTCTGTACTCGGCTCCGGTGTCACGGGTGTGTCAATGGATATACTTCCGACCAATTTGCTTTGGGACATGGTACCAGGCAGGGTTGTCCCCTGTCCCTGGCCCTCTTTGCTCTCGCCATTGAGCCCCTAGCATGTATTATCAGGTCACATGAATTTATTGCTGCTCTACCACGGGGTGTTGGGATGGATAAGATAGCACTATATGCGGACGATATGAGTTCCCTGCCCATTCTTCTTGAAACTGCTGAACACTTCGGCAGATATTCTGGGTTGCGAGTAAATCGGGATATGTCTAGCATTTGTCCAATCTTTAACAGCTCCTCGTTGCATCTTCTGCCAGACTGTCCGCTTCAATTGAAAACCAAATTTAAGTACCTAGGTATATGGGTGTCAGCGACGCCGTCAAACTATTTGCAACAGAATCTGAATCCAATTATTGAATGATTTAAGTCCAGGTTTCACACATGGGGGATCTTTCATCCATGCACTTTCATGACTCTCCACAGTTTCAGATGATTTTGATGCAAGATCAGAATATATAAGTGAAATAATACCTTTAAAATGTTTACGCTTCACATATAAAGATTCAAACATCGTAAAGGATCTAGAGTGAAGTATTGCCTTCATTGAGGCATGAAAGAGCCAGAGCTGAAGATATTGATAAAAGATAGAGTTTGGGAGTACACAAGCATAGCAAAGGAGGGGAATTCAGGAGAATCCACAAGATCATTGAGGTTAATTATATTTTTTGCTGACTAAGTAGAGTAACTACGAAAATCGTTTCCAGGGGGAAAAAAAGAGGATTGCTATAGAGAGGTATTATGGGACATGGGGAGGGGAAGAGGTTATGCTTTGTGTGTATTATATCCCAAAAATAAAAAAAATATGCAATAATTGGATGACGTAATGTTGTCAGTGGTCTAAGAGCCTTTGGTAACCAAAGTAGAGAGGACATGGAATAAACTGAGATAATCTGTGCCTCCACATTACGCCACACCCGAATCGATTGAGGAGAGCTCCACATAAGACACTGGGCCAAATGCGCTGCCTGGTAATATCGCCGAAAATTCGGCAACCCTAGACCCCCTGCAGCTATAGAGCATTGGAGAAGTTTGAGCCGTACTCTAGGTCTTTTATTTTGCCAGATGAACCGATTAACCTGGTTCTGTAAATCTTTAAAAACCGATAGTGAGATGCGGACTGGAAGGGCCTGAAACAAATAAAGGAGCCTTGGAAGGACATTTTGATAGCATTTATTCTACCTATCCAAGAAATATAATAGTTGTGCCAGCTATCTAAATCTTTTTTGATTTAACATAAAATAGGAGGATAGTTAGCCTCATATAGCTTGGTAATACATACACCTAAATATTTACTGAATTTTGGATTCCATTGGAATGGAAATAGATTGGATAAAGACGAACGTTCATTTTCAGTGAGATAAAAATCTAAAACTTCCGTTTTATGAGGATTAATTTTATAACCTGAGTACTCCCCATATCTATCAATTTCGCTTAATACATGAGGGAAAGATGTAAGAGGTTGGGAAATATTAAGGAGTACGTCGTCAGCGTACAGTGCAATTTTATAGGAATTAGTCCCTACCCGGATGCCTCGTATATATGTATTATTACGAATACGAATTGCCAAGGATTCTATAAGGAGTGCAAAAATAAGAGGGGAGAGGGGACATCCTTGACGAGTGCCATTCAGAATTGCAAAAGGTGGGGAAGTAACACCGTTAACGGATACCGTCGCAGAAGGAGATATATATATATATAAAGCTTGGATACCTTGCAGAAATTTTCCATCAAAACCCATCGACATGAGCACTCCAGACATGAAGGGCCAGGAGACCCTGTCAAATGCTTTTTCCGCATGAAACGCAATCATCAAAGCAGAATCTCCCTCCCATGAATGGAGTGCACCAAGTCAACCGCAATGGAGTGCACCAGGTCAACCGCGCTTCTAGTATTATCCAAAGCTTGTCTGCCAGGGATAAATCCCGTTTGGTCCGGGTGAATTAAAGAGGGGAGAATTACATTTAAGCGAGTGGCAAAAATTTTGGCATAGATACGAAGATTTACATTTAATAAAGAGATGGGTCTATAATTGGGAATGAAAGAGGGGTCCTTTCCCGATTTAGGGATAACAAATATATTAGCAAGTGTAGTGGCACGGTCAAAGGACATCCCCTCTAAAATGTGATTGAAAAAGGTCTTCAACCAGGGGATGCTCCCAAAATACTCTTATGTTCTACAGCATTCCCCTATAATAATCCCCTAAAAAGTTTGACACATTGACTCCCTAACTTCCGTGTGTGTGTGTGTGTGTGTGTGTGTGTGTGTGTGTGTGTGTGTGTGGTGGGGGGGAGGCGGCATAGGGTCTCCCTCGCTACCGTAAACAGACCTAAACACCTGGTTGGTATGGCCCTGCCAGCTCTTTGGTTGTATTACATTGTGGCTCGACTGTCCCATCTGATTCCTTGGGTCTCTGATGGGGGACAAGGCCTACTAGGAATTTTGATTAGGCAAGCTGGTGAAGTATCTCTGTCCCCCTTTCACTTCCTATTATCAAAAAAAAACCAAAAAAAACATTTCTCCCTCTTATTAGACAGGCGCTGACGATCTGGGGGTTGGCACGAAAGGTATTAGATGATACAACCAGATGATACAACTTTAGATCCTGCTACTCCCCTATGGCGCAGTACAGCCTTCCATGAGTTGAGAGATCTTCCTGGAAGGTTAGTGTGGCGAGAGGCAGGAATTCTGACAGTGGGAAAGTTGTATAAGGAAGGCTCCATGCAGAGTTTCTCAAATCTTAAACTATGCCCTCCCCAATAGTTGTTTCTATAGATATCTGCAGCTTCGACATGCTCTAGAGGTGCAACTGGGTAGGGGTCCAATTTTGCTTCAGACCTCTCCTACGCTGAAGCTTGTAACCTCTGCAGCTGAACAGCAAGCTGTATCTTTCCTATACTCTCTGGGGAGGACTCTGTGGGTAACTGACCTTCCTCACTTACGGGAGAAATGGGAAGGTGATAGAAGTATCCTGCTAGACGAGGAAAGGTCACAAGTTCTAACCAGTTCTAAATATGCCACATATTGTATTAGGTACCGCCAAATCCACTTTTTCGTGTTCCATAGAGTATTCCTTTCCCCACAGAAATTATATGATATGGGCTTAAGAACAAGCTCCAGATGTATTAGATGTCACTGTGAAGGGGCTGATTTCTGGCATTTGATATGGGATTGTCTGTGACACGGGCCTTTTTTAATAAGATCTGGGATTGTGCGCTCATGACGACTCCAGGGCTTCCGGCCCTGAATCCAAAGACCTTCCTTTTTGGTATTAACTTAGAAGAGGAGCACTCAGTGGCAACATACAAATACGTCCTGATGCTTACCTCCCTAGCTCTGGTCACCAAAGCTAGGATTTTTCTAGCTAATTAGTCCCCTTCATTTCACAACTGGCTGGGCTTGGTGAATAGCACCATGAATCACGAAAAAGTTCATGTATACAGGAAGGAAAGCCCTACCTACTTTTCATAAAATATGGTCACCCTAGTACGAGTCTCCGTTTGCAATTGGCCTGGAGGAACCGAGGGGTACAAATATGATTGTGATAAGCAGAGTAGCCTAGTTTAAATCAGATCACATAACTTCGCTTATTGGGGTATTCCGGAAAAGACATCTAACTGCATTTCCTAAATAAAAATGGTTGCTACCCGATTGTGATTGTAATCCTTAAACATTAATTGCCTGTTATACTTACTCATGCATGTATCTTCCTTGCCTCATGTTCAATATACATATGTCAAGTCCCCCCATTCTTTTAGTATTTACATATTCTGACTGCTTGAAAACTACTTGATATGCTGCAACTGACATCCTGCAATGTTTCATTATGCTGTAATATGTATAGGTACCTTGCAATTGTTTTGTAACAGAGGGTGGATATTCTCCCCTCCCCTTATGTCTTTTATTGTTGTTGTTTTTTTCTTCTGTTTGAAAACCAAATAAACAAACTCAATAAAACCAAAAAAATCTCAGTTGTATGTAACCAAGTTCCCCATCATCTTGCAACCAAAGGGTTAGTGAGTTTCGTTCCGACATCGTACAAAGTACTGTATGGGTGGGCTTGCTATGACAAGTTCAGAATTAAGAAGTATCATCAGTTTCTATCTTTCAGATCCCTAGTGTGAGTACCGATTATGACAATCTACAAAGACTGGAAGGTCTTTCTAAGAAATCTCTGAGTATCTGAGAATAAAACAATGCAAATGCTTTAAAATATGTAAAAAATTCAAAATATAACCTAGGACCAGATTTACTACGCTGTGTGAAAATTTACTAAGCTGCGGAGATGTTGCCCAAAGCTACCAATCATACTCTACCTGACATTCTCTAGTATGTAATATGAAAGTGACAGTTAGACTCTGACTGGTTGCTATCAGCAACATCTCCCCTTTTCCAAACCCGCAGCTTAGTAAATCTGGCCCAAAGAGTGTCTCTATTAAAGATTTTTAACAGAAAAAGTAATTTACTAATTCTGTGTCAAGATTTACCCCTTCCCTTAAATGGTCTCTCTAAAATCTCTCTATGAAAAATAAAGCGAATTTAAAGCCTGTATATCAAAAGAATTGCATACATTTTTAAATCATGTATCAAAACTTCTAAACCTGTAAGTAACAGTAGATAATGACAGGGCTATGGATAGGTGAAGACACTGTCCAAGTTTCCAGGAAAAAAAAAGGTCTACACAATTTGTAACATTACCTGAGAGATAGCTTTGAAAGCAGCTGTTTTGCCAAGCTTCTCCCCTCCTTTGGTTACTGACTCAGCTGAATGTTTAGCTGTTTTGGCAGCTTCTTCAACTCCCTCTCTGATTTTTCGACCAATGTCAGTTTTGCTAACTTCATCCAAACTCTACAAAGAAAAGGAATATATAATTAAAATAATATACTTTCACAGAAAAGTTTTAAAATAAATGTATTACATACAAATAAAAAACAAACTTATTTTTATTTATTTTTTTATGTACATCAAAACAGATTTTAAAAAAAGCTGTAAAGCTGTGTACACACTAGAGGGTTACATTATGATAATCGTGCTAATCATGCTATAATTGCCAGACAGTACACCAACAATGGAAAATAAATAGTTGCTAGCAGATTCCTGGCAACACCAATTACAAAGATATAGAAATAGAGAAAGGATCCAGTGGTTGCACTAGTTATTAAGTATAATTTCACACAAAAAATCTTCATATAAAACAGCAAAGATTTCCTTTGTCCCATGTCAACAAATCCAAAAATGGATCCAATCAGACTGCTACAATTAATAGAATGAACAGGCAAAGATAAAATTTGCTAATTTTCATTTAGACACAATTATAATACAAATATAACAAAATCTTTTTTAGTCATATATTTAAAAAAAAAAAAAAAAACAATTGAAATCTTGATACAGTTTATGCAAAGTTAAATATTCACAGCAAACAATGATAATTAATTAAACAGTGCATAGGAAAACGGGAGGTCAGGGAAACTGGTTCAATAACACCACACTTTCTGTCTTAAAGATGAATAAAGCCTGGGCTCTATTCACCCCTGGGTCAAACCCATTGTGAAATTGTTGAGTGGCCAAATTAGGCTTAATCAGTGCAGCTTGCATACTAAGAAGATATTGCTGAAAACACAAATTTATTGTGTGATCTGCAACCCAAGTTGCACTCACAAAACTAGTGAACTTTCCACATCACAGTGGAATAAGTTTGTCTAATTGTGGAGGCAATCCAGCTCACTACAACCTTTTGCTAATTTCTTTGATGGCTTCCTTCTTCTTTTGTCCCGAGGAGCATTGTACAACCATATGGTCTATAAATACATATATAAATTACTTACCTAGTAAAGTCTTCTGAATTCCTGCTCTATGGCACTGGCTTGTAGCCTCAGAAATGGTAAACATCCATAGTGGTAAACCACTACAGGGTGATTGGTGAAAAAGAGTGGTAACATGCTGCCCCAATAGCCCACTCACCACCTGTTGAAACTGCTAGGAGAGAAGCTTCCAGCAATACTGAACAGCTATACTGATGGTCCTATGCACTGTTCTGATGGAGTTCTTCAACAAGCACTAACAACAGATGGTCAGTGAATAAACAGCTTCTGGGCGCCATGTATTAATTTTTGGTCTCCTTGGACCAGGTTCTTGCACCATATTTCGGAGCCATGTGGTTCAGAAGAGGACATCACAGGCCACTGTTTGGGCCTGTAAATATCTCTTGGTGTAATGCCTATCAAACGTAGACTAAAAAGAAAATCAGCATCCCAATTGTCTACCCCAGAGATAATAACTCAAAATTAACCTGTGTTTTTCATCAGGGCTTTTTTTTTGTGTATTCATGACTGATATACATCCTATAAAGGTATTATCAAACTATAGCTAAATGGGCTTTAAAGCAAAGTGCCCCAAAGGCTCCAAGGTGAAGCGTAGTTGTGAGATAGCTGTGAGATAGTGCTAGTTCCTAATAGGGCCAGGTTTTGTTATTGAACTCAGGGTATGTTTTACTGCTTATGGCTTTATATGAATGCCACTGATCAATCGGTCAGATTAAGAGAGCAGCGTGTATAACTTGAGGATTCTGCACATATACATATATATTAACTGTGAATAAAAAGGATATAGACTCGAGCTAGGTGGATTTGTTTAAACGGTATAATGAGGTTAATTACAGAGCGCTTACCACCATGCAGATACTGCCAATCTGCAAAAACAATACAGGCAAGAAAGAGGGATGTAGGTAGCGCCAGAAATTGCCAGAAAACCTTGTGGGAGTCTCGACAGATAATAAATTCTAAAAGGATTTTATTATCCGAATGACATGAAATAAAAAATATTAAAATACACAGGTATATACAACTCTATGATATATAATTGGATAGTACTACACACATTGCTCTAGTAGTGATTAATTTTCCAAAAAGAGGCTACCTATATGTAGCATTATAGTGAAATATAGGAATAATAATGAATAAATCCCAGCATATAAACTTTGTAGAGCTTAAAGAACTAGTATCGGCACTTGATGGAATGTCCTTGGCAGATCGCACCACGTGGTTTCAGCGTGGACGCCGGAGCCTCAAACAGCCTGCTGGCGGCGGAGACACGTTACTCGATAACGGTACTACTCCTACCGCAGCCATACTCTCACCTCCTCCGTTCCAACATCTTTATAGGAGGGATACGTGAGTAGAGTGCTCATTCTATAAAGCTCAATCATAAAGGTCCTGATCTCGTTCATAATTTGCCTAATTCGAGTTTCAGCGGGCATAGTCCTTTTACTATCTACATATAGCCCACCACTCAATCTGCCAAGGACATTCCATCAATTGCCGATACTAGTTCTTTGAGCTCTACAAAGTTTATATGCTGGGATTTATTCATTATTATTTCTATATTTCACTACAATGCTACATATAGGTATCCTCTTTTGGAAAATTAATCACTACTAGAGCTGTGTGTGTAGTACTATCCAATTATATATCATAGAGTTGTATATACCTGTGTATTTTAATATTTTTTATTTCATGTCATTTGGATAATAAAATCCTTTTAGAATTTATTACCTGCCGAGACTCCCACAAGGTTATTTCTAGCGCTACCTACATGCCTCTTTCTTGCATATATATTAACTGGATCTTTGGGATACTTATTGTCTTGTTATCTATGACTACTTATTAATATGTAATATGTAATATGGTATTGTGGTTGTACTCGGTATTACCATTCAAGAAGTAAGGTTATAACAAAGTTTCTTGAGCTTTCAATGCATACTTAACTAATATACTGGTTGATTGGAATAGAGCTTTTTAAGGATTTCATATAAAAGTGCATTTTTTTTTACTTATTTGTAAATCTCTTTGTATACTTCCATTATACTTTCTTTATGAGTCAATACAGGACAAAAGATAAATACGTTTCACAGCCAAATCGTTACATTTTTCAAAAGAGTCCATATACTGTAAAACTGGTTTAAGTTGATCGCAATTTCTAAATCATATGCACTTTAAGTATCTCTAATAACAAAGAACAGGAGATAAATTTATCTTGAATGTTACCTCTTTCACTGTTTCGGAGATCTCTCCAATTTTTTTTTTCAATACCTCAGATGTCTTCATAGTTTCAGATTCTATTGTTTTCTAACAATACAAAGGAAAAGAAATAAAGAACTAAAACAAACTACAACAAAAATTAAATGCAGATAGTAAAGAAATAAATAAAATAACTCAAATACTCCTCTTTCAACCTCTACAACATATTGTTTTCTCACATTTTTTTCTATTTGCTTAACCATACAGTCAGTACATTTTTTGTGAAAATCAAGTAAAAAGGGATCGCACAGTCTCTAAAGGGACACAGCAACAAAATACAAACAGTATAGACCCCAAGATAAGGGTGAGGTGCCACTCTTACCGTCTTACTCACTCTGATCTTTGCAATATTATTGTATTATTTTGTTTTTCATTCTTAGCTGGGTCACGGACACTACCAGGATAGATATATCCCTTAACTAAGGGATAGATACACCCCTTAACTAAGGGGCGAACTTCTGCTGTGAGGCAGCAATCACTTGTATAGGGATTCTCTCATGTTTACATTAGATTAGGGAGGACATTTATTTACCTTATTTCTTCTCACTTATTATCTCCTTCCTTTATTTATTTGGAATAACTCTACATTTGATATACTCTGGAAGTATTTACTACACATGTCATTTCTGACTATATTCATTTTATTTACTATATGACTGTGTACCCTGTACCCATATTTGAGTGAGTCTATTACTACTGGTTTATTATTGACAATATTTTATTACTTGTTCTAATATTTCACTCTCTAATCAATTTTGTTATTATATTAAAATATTAAAAGTTAAGTTACATTTTTTTCCATTGGCTGCTAATATCTACTGTTTACTCTTGTTGGGAATTATTACAAAGTGACAATTTAATTTATATATAGTGTAGTGTGCACCCATTAAAAATGATTTTTTTTTGGTTTTTTTGGACCATTATATTCCTCCTTTTCTAGATATTTTAGTACCAGGGGCAAAAAAAGAAAAATGTTTACCCAACATTAAATTTGTAACCAGTTTAACCTTAAAAATTAACTTACTGGCGACCCACTTTGGCTTTGCGCCCTGAGCAACTGCCCCTATCGCACACCCCTAGTTACGGCAATTACAATATTGTAAGAAAGAACAAAAATTTGCAATAAGTCGAGCTTGGTGCATAAATACTATAAACAATGTCTTAGCACACAGCCTTAACCCACAGTTAAGAATTATTCTGAAGTTCGAAATATATTTAAACTACAAAAAAAGTAAATTGTAGAATCTAACAAAATTGAGACCCGGGGACCAAGATATGAAGCACTATTATGTTTTACGCATTCCAAATTGGTGGATCAATAATTTTACCGAACAAGGATAAACTTACAAATTTCTTGCGAGCTTGTTGTAGTGCATCAGATTCCTCAAATTTCTTAGCTTCTTCCCTAAATTTTTTTATATTTTCTTCCATGTCTTTGTTTTTTGCCAGTTCCTGCCTTATATTATCAAGAAGACCTGCCAGAAATCCTCTTCTACCTTGAGATGAATAGAATCGCATCTAGAGTGAAAACATTTAAGAAACTGTGAAAAAAGGGGTTTAAAAACATTACTTTAAAGTCTAGCTTCTAAACGATAAGTCTTAGAAAATGACACTACCACACAACAATAAGTAAGCACGTTACAGAAACATTAATTTTGTTCAGCCTAAAATGTAGGCTTTTTACAAGTCAAGCCACTTTGATTCTATTAATCAGCCATGGCCTTTTCTGACCGGATCCACACTAACTACAAGAGGACTTTTCAATCACTAGGATCACAAAACACTGTTACAATTCCAACGGCAGGGCAGGAAGTGCAAGCACCTCCACTCCCATAGAGCAGAGGTGCTCGCACCTCCCATAGAGCAGAGGTGCTTCCACTCCCATAGAGCAGAGGTGCTTCCACTCCCATAGAGCAGAGGTGCAAGCACCTCTGCTCTATGGGAGTGGAAGCTAAGATAATTGTACAGTAAAGGCTGGTTTTAACCCTAATTTACAATCCAGATTAACGCACCTTCCCCATTTTATGTAGGCATGGTAAAGACATCTAAGATATGGTCTGGTTATCATAATTCTGCACGAATTATGATATAAATACATGTATTATTCCCTGATGAAAGCTGCAAGGTACAGCTGAAACGTTTGGATATACCTATAGTTTAAACTGCCCACTGAGGCAACTTTGTATTTGTTTCTAAAGTCTTATGGGTGGCTTCTTTTGTTATGTTTTTTCCTTATGTTATAGCGTACCTTAAGCCAGTATCTACTAACAGACTGTAAGCTTGCTGAGGTGCCCCGCAAGAATTGTAATAAAAGCCATAGTGGAAAATGTTGCAGCACTAAACGAAATTCCCAAATGGATTCCTATCATTTTTCTTCTCATGACATGCCTATGAGGCACATATCTCGGTACTCCCTAAAGACCCCACACAGTGTTCCAGCTAACGGCCTATTTCATTACTTAACGCTTACATCAAGCTGCTGGCCAAAATGATAACTACCCGCCTGAAAGGGCAACGCCCGAAACGCGTCAAGGATCTTCCGCTGCTGCATCCAGGTGTCCCCCTCCCGTTGTTCCTTTGTCTCTGCTCAAGCGTTTTCATCTGTAGCTGGACGTCCTTTTATCTACCCTCGTTTAAAGCACAAGAGAACTTCTCCTGGTATGGGACTCTATCCTTGGCTCTGCAGTGTTGATATTATGTTATTGTGATTTATTGTGTTTCTATATTAGAACGGACCTATAGGGTATTGTATGTCGTTTCATATATTTTTTAGCTGCTTTAATAAATATTTATTTTAATTAGTAAATATTTTTATTTTAGTAGTTTATTGATGGAATTGACCCTTTCTGTTTTACCTTTTTTCACCTGGAGTATTAATCATGTGTTATCTCTCCCTTTTATGATACCTGGGAATCCACATATCTTGGGGAGAATACAAAGAAAGTGTTTATTTGCTCCAAACTCTGGTTGTGAAAATTTAAAGAACTTTTCTACAGTCCGTGGACTATATATCTACCTGTATGCCGCTTAAGGTTTATATTAAAGGACAATATTTCTAGGACTTATTTTGATATTTTTTATATTTTATATAGATTTTATGTATATTATTTTAGGGTTTATATTTTGCCCGCGCTGTCTTTTTCACCCATTCCATATTCATTTCTGTTTATATTTGTAGAGGTTTAGACACTCTAAGGGTGTTTTAGCTGCCAGCAGGTTTTTTAGTGCTTTTAAGAGACTCCACCCCCATTTGCTGTTTCATGGAACCAGACAAGGCTGACCCCTTTTGCCCTTGATCATTGTTTTATGAATGGAGGCTTTGGCAAGTACTATATGCCTTAATCCTGACATCTCGGGTGTTAAATCGGGTCAGAAGAAAAGTAAGTTGGTCCTCTTCACCTATGACTTCTTGGTTACCTTAACACACCCCATCGTCCCTCTCCCCAACCTTGTACAAGAGTTTCAACTATGCAGCCAGCTCTCCAACTTTAAGATAAAATTATCACAATTCCATTGCTCTAAACCTTACAGCGCCAGAGTCAACGGTCCAGGGACTGCGATCTGCGTTTCCCTTTCAGTGGCACCCTGACCACATTAAATACCTGGGCATGTACTTGACCAAAGACCTCTCTCAGTTGTTTGAGGCTACTTATGTACCCAAACTTAAGGAAATCCAGACTGATCTATCCCAGTGGCAGCACAACAACTTTAATCTCTTTGGCAGAGTAAATGTTATTAAAATGTCCATCTTACCAAAACTATTATATCTCTTCCAGACCCTACCAATTGTAATTCCCCATAAATTCTTTAAAGAGGCCCATTTCCACTTTCAAAGATTAATTTGGAATGGCAGGAAAATGCAGTTTGAGCATGGCATCCTCTATCGTCGTAAAGAGGGGNAGAAGGGGGGGGGGGGGGGGCTTCAGCTTCCGAACCTCTCCCTCTACTATGGTGCAGTTTATCTCTGTAGGATAATGGATTGGACAAGGAACCCCCCAGACAAACAGCCGATCGCCATTGAAAATTTTTTAGCGCCTTATCCCCTGTCCTTTGTCCTTTGTCTTCCCAATATCTCTACCAAATTCTCACCGCTTACAGTAATCTCACACAACTCAGACTTTATACCAGGTTTACAATCCTCCTTTATAAAGATATGGTGCAGGTCAAGGCCCTTTGAGGGTCGGCCAGCTGGTGTAGAGTGGTGGAGTACGGCCCCTTCATGAGATGGCGGACGTGGTTTCCTCACCAGAGATGGAGTGGTAGATTTCCAGGTCAGATACTTTGTTAATAACCTAGCTCCCTTATCAGTACTTAGCTGGGATCTCACCCTTTTCGAAGCCACCTGTCAACTTCCTCAGAGTCCCTCCCAAACTACCTCTTTTGTATATAAATTGCTAGTCACGGAGTCCTGGCCCACACCTCCACGCTTTACTCATATATGGGAAAGAGACCTGGGGTCTACCCTAACTCGGTCAAAATATTTCAGTACACCTATGCCTCCTCGTCAAGTGCCATTGTCCAGGAGACGCAATACAATATATTGTACCGGTGGTATAGGTGCCTGTCAGCGTTACATAAAATGTTCCCCAATGTCCCTAATAGGTGTTGGAGATGCTCCACGGGAGTGAGAGATCCTTTCCACATATGGTGGAGTTGTCCCATTCTACATCCATTCTGGACAACTGTGACCTCGACTGTACTTGGGGAAGACGTCCCTGACACCCCAAACTATTGGTTGCTCAATCTTTCCCAATTATCTATTTCTACATATAAAAAGTCATTATCTTGACATTTAAATAATGCAGCTAAAGCTGTAATACCGACTCACTGGAAATCCTCATCGCCCCACCGGATAGAGAGTGGTTCCAGGATCAACTTCTATATGGATATGGAGGATCTTACCGTTTCCACCCTTGACAAACTTTCTACTTTTACAGCCACTTGCTCAATCTCTCCCAATTATCTATTTCTACATATAAAAAGTCATTATCCTGACATTTAAATAATGCAGCTAAAGTTTTAATACCGACTTACTGGAAATCCTCATCCCCCCAACGGATAGAGAGTGGTTCCAGGATCAACTTCTATATGGATATGGAGGATCTTACAGTTTCCACCCTTGACAAACGTTCTACTTTTACAGCCACTTGGTATCCCATGTCCGCAGTCCCATGGTTGCGCTTTAAAGAAACTGACCTATTTAAACAACTGACTAGTTTATTCTTCCTGGAAGGATATAGCTGCTTCAAGGTTTTAGGTTAAACAAATGTGGTAGCACCCCGCCCGTCCCTATCTACC
>WWET01000160.1:582867-595938 GCA_011038615.1 Limnodynastes dumerilii | reverse complement strand
GCACCACACTGCTTCAGCTCTACCCCTCTTTCCCCACTATTCTCCGTATACATCTCTTCTTGCGGTTCTCTTTAGCCCCTTCCCTGCTGTTCTCTGTATATACCTCTCCTCCTGTACTGTTTACCCCACTGTTCTCTTGACACATCCCCCATTGTTCCTTAATGCCTTCTCTCTAATTAATTTACTTCCTGTTCTGTTCCTATCAAAGCCTCTGTCACCCCTCCCCCTGTCTCTTGACTCACCTGAAGGAAGGTGTCAGGGCCTGCAATCTGCACTCCTCCACCTGCTGTTTTCTCCTTCTCTCTGGTTGCTGGGCTGGCAGTCCACGCTCCTCCCCCTGTGTCCCTTCTATGAGAAGCTGACAATACTGATGCCTGCATGTGTGTGAGCACTGATTGTTCACACATACAGGATATCTGTACAGGGCCGTCTTAACAGAATTGTAGGCCCTGGGCAAAGCAATGTACAGGGGCCCCTACCCATGCCATCTGCCCCCCTTCTGTGTGCATAATTTCTGTGTGCCCCCTCTGTGTTATTGTCAGGTCTGCCAAATCAAAAAAACACGATGCTCTTACCTGTCCTGTGACTGTCCTCCTGACTCCTTGCTCCTTTTGTCTCTCCCGCGGCACAAATGCCTGTGAGGGGGAGGAGCAGCTCTGCGGTCCGGAAAAGGTATTTTTCAGCCTCCGCTGCAGTCCACGCAGTATTACATTTAGAAAATAGCCTTTTCTAAATGTAATTTTGCGTGGGGTGCAGTGGAGGCTGAAAAATACCTTTAGGGTTGGAGACAGTGACAGTTGGACTACTGGGCTTTGAAGGGCCCCCTGATGCGTTGGGCCCATGGGCACTAGCCCAAACTGCCCAGTGGTAAAGACGGCCCTGTATCTGTATCATCTGCCGTTTATATGCAGGAGATGAAGGAGAAAACGGTAGATGATACAGGTATCCTGCATGTGTGACCAATCAGTGCTCACACACATGCAGGCATCGGTATTGCCGACTTCTCATAGAAGGGACACAGGGGGAGGAGCGCGAACTGCCGGCCCAGCAACTAAGCTCCCCAGCCCACAGATAGTGTGTGGGAGCCTCTTCGTGGGCTGAGGAGTTTGGTTGCAGGGTAACCAGCTAGAAACAGGTTTTGACCCTTCTAATGCTATTTTTGTGAATAACGCGGCCGCATTATTCACAAAAACAGCTGTATTAGAAGGATCAGACCCGTTTCTGTTAACTCCCCAGCGCAAACTTGGTGGGTGGGAATCCGGCCCTAAACACCAGCTGGCGGTGCGGCCTGGGGGGCACATGCCACCCTGCCCAGCCCACCACTGGGTCACATGCCGCACCGCAGCTACTCTCAGACTCCCACAGACCAGAGTTCAGAGTCAGGTAAGAGGGTTTTATTATTTCTTTTCCGGGAAAGGGGGGTGTGCATTGGGGGGGGCACATTTTGGCCATTTGCACTAGATAAACCACTGCATAGGACTGGGAACAGTCGATCAGGGCTTTGTTGCCCTGATCGTGTGTGAATTTAATACCATGATTGTATTCGTCTTGTTTGTCTGTAGGGTAAAGGGGGAACAACTCCAGGGCATTAGGCTGCTCGTCAAAAGGGGGCAGGAAATCCTTTAACCCAATTTCCCTCTCAAAAGTGCCCTTATCTGGCCCAATGGGGCAATTAGAGGCTTTAGGGTTTTTCACCTTCCTCAGAGTTGCGTACTCAGGCCAGACTTCATGTAGGAATGTTTATAGTAGCGGGTTGCGTGGCTGAGTTGGCAGGAAGCACAGCGGTCTGTGGCAGTGAGTGGTACCAGACGCATTGTTGGTTGGTCACAGGGCACTCACCTTCATACTGCGGATACATGTCTGATGACTCAGCCAGGACGGGCAGGACCCTGTGGCCTTTTGTCACATCCGATGGTGCAAGTGCATCCCAATGGTTAGTATCGATAAGTGACAGACTGGGACTGATGTACGCTGTGCTCTCTGGCCACCAAAACCGGATACAATAAGTTGATATGTGTTACATGCCGTTAGCAACATGTAAACTTACATTCCCGCCACAGCTCCTCCGGCACCGTTGTCCACCGGCATCTCCTGATCTGTGCATGCTGCCACACGCATGTGACAACATGTAAATTAGCTATGAGGGAATTACCGCACATGCTCCCTCTCTCCTTGTGGTGTCCTGGCTGTTGCCTGTCATTCAGGACACCAGCCAATCACATCCAGGCTTGAGACCGATGGCCAATAAAGTGGCCAGCAGCCCCTTTATAAGGTCTGGCAGCACTGTTACTTGCATAGTTAGCCCAGCCTGTACCTGCTTCTCTAGCCCTCTTCCTCTCACGGTGTGGTTGCTGGGAACCCTTGTGGTGTCCTTCTGGTGTGTGTGTGTGTTCATGTCTGTCCTGTTTGTTGCTCTGTGTTTGTTGTTTGTTAGAGCTAGTCCCTTTTAGCTCTTTCATTGCTTCGCTTTTCCTGTTCTCTGTCTCTTCTCCTAGTGTCCACCTTGCTTCCTTTCCGCCTCTCCGGATGTCACTTAGGGGGCTGCGACCTACTAGGTGTCCTGCAACCAAGACTATCCCCACCATCATGGGCTCTAGTGAAGACCAGGCTCTAGTTAGACTCCATGCCCCAGTTGTGTGAATCATCACAATATGCAATTGGCAATTCTAATTGGCTTGTTACCCCTCGATCCTACTCACACTTCATTATAATTATTATAAATATTCTGGTGTTTTAAACCTATACCCGGTTTTATGTTACATTGCATCTGAGTAATGTGTATCATCTGCCGCTAGGCTACTTATGGCTTATAATACAATATTCACACTATATCAGAATAGTGGAAAGCAACGCATGGAGACACACTCATCCTGTGCAAGCATGTGTCGCTAAACAGTGTCTTCCTTTCCTAAGATAGCGGGGCATCATATTGCTTGTAAATCAGAATTGGAAGGAAGCCATCTTGCTAAGATTAAAGCCAATAAAGCAACTGTTGTTACATAAAGTAGAATGGCTTAAATTACGGAACATGTCAGGCTTGGGCCCCTCAGCAGGGAGACGTGGACAAAGATTGGTCCTGGGCTCCATCAACCCCAGTTCATCAACTGGATCCAGGAAACTAAAACCTCTCAACTCTAATTGTGTTTTCACAGTTCATATTTGCCTTCCCTATCTCTCTAACTCTGGATCAGTCCCCTGTCAGATACTGGGCCCAGACACATTTCCCAATATGTTAAACATGTTATTGTCTTATTTCTCACATCACTCAGGAAATAAAAGGCTTAGGGCAGCTCAGGGCTGGCTAGCAAACATTAGCCCAGTGGCCCATAGTGTCCATATGCCTGATACTTTTATATGTGTTATATACAGAGGGTGGTCACTTACATGTGACCCATATTCATTTTGCTTTGCCCAACAATGTTTTGGGCATGAAATTGGGTGTCAAAGTGGGCACAGACACCATATTTGACCTGTAGTTTTGCAAGGGTTTAATGATGCTGGGCAACAAAATTGACACTTGGAATTAACAGATTCTGGTCAATTACATTTGACCCACAAGCGTCTTACATTGCCCAACAAGGTTTGAGGCATGAAACAGGGTGACATAGTGGGCACAGACACCAAATTTGACCATTTTGAATAAGAAGCTGCAGTGTTGCAAGGATTAAATGTCTATGGGTAACTAATTTGACACTTGAAGAAACTTGAAATTAACTTACACTTGAACCACGTAAATTCCGCATTGCCCAACAAGGCTTTGGGCAGGAAATAGGGTGGAAAAGTGGGCACAGACACCATAATTGATCATTTTTTAATAAGTAGCTGTAGTTTTGCAAGGGTTAGATGGACTTGGGCAAGAAATATGACACTGGAAATCAACCACCCTATTTCATGCCCAAAACCTTGTTGGGCAATGCAACATTTATGTGGGTCATTGCTTGAGGTAGGCTGGTATACGGCGGTATGGCATACCACCACTTCTGTGAGCAGGATCTGAGTAAGAATACATCTGCTCACAAAATTTTAAGATTCTGTGAGCGGCTGTATTTTCACTCAGGCTCACAGAAGTGATAGTATGCTATACCGCCGTATGGCATACCTACTCACTTTTCCTGTGCCGTGCTGCCGCTGGGAGCCACTGACAGAGCTGGCTGTGCTATGCACAGCCGCAGCTCTGATCAGAGCAGAGGACGCAAGCGTGAAATAAGGTCACGCGAGCGTCATTATCCTGCAGAGCGCACACCGCGGAGGAGAGAGCCGGAAGACAAAGTAGTTTGGGAATGGGGATTTGGAATGGGGGAGTGGGAAGCTTGACATGAAAGGGGCAGTAAGTATGGACACATATAGAGGGGAAATAATTCTGCCTGTAGACAGAAGGAGGGGCAATAAAGCTGCGTGGACACAGATAAAGTGGGGAGCAATAAGGCTAGCTGGATCAGTGGACACTCATAACGAGGGGCCTGTAAGACTGGCTAGGCACACAGAGGGGGCAATAAGACTGGGTAATCTGAAGCAAGGGACAATAAGGCTAACTGCACACAAATAAAGTGGGGGGTAACAAGGCTGTCTGGACACAGGAGGGGCAATAAGGCTGGGCAAACTGAAGGAGAGGACAATAAGGCTGGCTGCACACAAAGTTGGGGCAATAGCTGGCTGGACACTCATAAAGAGGGAGGTATAAGACTGGTTGGGCACAAAGAGGGGGCAATAAGACTGGGTAACCTGAAGGAAGGGCTACTGGATACTCATAAAGATGGAGACAATAAGGCTGACTGGACACAGAAGTAGGGACAATAAAGCTGGGTGGACACTCATAAAGAGGGGGCTATAAGACTGGCTGGACAAAGAGGGGGCAATAAACTTGCTGGCCACAAACAAGGAAGGGACAATAAGACTTGTTGGACACACAGAAGGAAGGAGCAATAAGGCTGGCTGGGCACACAAAAACAGGGGCAATAAAGTTGGTTGGACTTGTCTGCCCCTAGAAACAGCCCTGTGGGGGAGCTATCATTGTTTTTCCTTAACGGTAACCTGATAATTTAATTAAACATGAAGCATTCAGTGTAGAAATCATGACCCACATGACATATACACAATGTGATTTCTCATTGTTGACCTGTTTACTTTGCCAAATTCAAGACACATCTGTGCTAAAATTTCTGTACCCCCACTTCTAAATTTCCACTTCGAGCACTGGTGCATACTATTAATTTGTAAAGAAAACTTAAAATTTAGTAGTTGTAAGCTTTATAGATTACAAAGAGTTTGTGTTGATTACTATACTTATCTTGTTCCTGGTTGATAGCAAACAACTGGGCTGCTACTGAAATATATTTGTGCAAGGAAAGCGAATTTGCCAAATGTCGTCATTATTTGCTCTTTTTTAAGATAGTACTGAACAAAAGTTATCTGTAAGTTAAACAAACAACAGTAACAGGAAAGGCTTTTAAGGATATTCAGTTAAATTAATATTTAGTTTATCAACTGAAAAAATAACTAGCATAAAATATGAATGGCTTTATTACCCTGTCTACAACCCCCATGTGTATTTCTTTATTACCCTTATTTATGTATTCCTCCCCTCCCAAGTTTGTAATCACTTCCCTGTTTTTGTGCCCTCTTTCTGTCTCTTCTTTGTTTCCTCAGCTAAGTGCCGCTTTGATGATTTCTCTTTAGACAGATTATTTTGCGGCAATGAAGCACCAACTGCTGTCAGTTTTCAGGAGTCTGCCTCTAGAAGACATCACTCCTGCAACGGCACAACCTCCAAAGAGTTCAATAGCGACAGTTAAGTTTTCTTGACCATAACCCTAACCATCCCCTTTCTGCAGCCTTACCCTAACCCTCACTTAAGCCTAATTATCCTTGTGCCACAGCTTAACCCTAACCTTCCCCTAACACTAATCATTGGGCAAACAAAAGGAGAAGCAATAATGCTGGTTGGACAAACCAACAGAAGGAGGGGACAACAAGGGTCATTGGACACAAATAAAAAGGAAGAAGTAAGGCTGGCTGCACACAAAAGCAGGGGCAATAATGCTGGTTGGACAAACAGAAGGAAGGGACAATAAGGCTGACTGCACACAAGTAAAGAGGGTGGCAATAAGGCTGGCTGGACACAGAAGGAGGGGCAATAAGGCTGGTTGGACACTCATAAAGAGAAGGGCTATAAGACTGGATGGACAAAGAGGGGGCAATAAGACTGGCTGGCCACAAAGAAGGAAGGGACAATAAGGATGGTTGGATACACAGAAGGAAGGTGCAATAAGGCTGACTGGGCACACAAAAGGAAGGACAGTAAGGTTGGTTGGACTCGTCTGCCCCTAGAAATGGCCCTGTGGGGGAGCTAACCAGATCATTTAATTAAACATGAAGCATCAGTGTAGAAATTATGATCCACATGACATGTACACAATGTGATTACTCATTGTTGACCTGTTTACTTTGCCAAACTCAAGACACATCTGGTGCTGAAATTTCTATACCCCCACTTCTAAATTTCCACTTCGAGCACGGATGTATGTCACATGTAAGTGACTACCGTCTGTTGAATTCAAGTGTCACATTTGTAGCCCTAAGCTAGTTAACCCTTGTAAAACTACAAATACTTATTGAAAATGGTCAAATTTGGTGTCTGTGCCCACTTTGCCAACCTATATTTTTTATGCCCCAAACCTTGCTGGGCAAATCAAAATAAAATTGTAATTTATGTAAGAGATAATGTTTTTGGTTTACATATACATGTTAATGTAGTATTATATCTAGATTTGATGGCCGAATAAGAAGCCAACTTCAGTCTTGTCATTTTATTACAGTATTTGTTTTACTGAATAACTAAGTGGGAGAAATTGCAGGAGAATGGCAACATGAATAATTTGCCATGTATATTATTATTATTATTATTATTAATAATAATAGTAGTACTATTATTAATTTGAACTGAACTAATAATAACAACTCGCTATACAAAATATGTATGTTATAGTATAAATGATAATAATAAGGTTCCTTTATAGGTAGGTATATTGCCCTTCTGTCCAGCAGGAGGAGCAGCAGCCTAGAATGATCTGCATTTGGGCAGGCAGTGATAATGTGTCATGTATATTATTATTATTATTAATATTATTATTATTATTATTATTATTATTAATAGTAGTACTATTATTAATACTACTTGAACTAATAATAACAACTCGCTATACAAAATATGTATGTTATAGTATAAATGATAATAATAAGGTTCCTTTATAGGTAGGTATATTGCCCTTCTGTCCAGCAGGAGGAGCAGCAGCCTAGAATGATCTGCTGATCATTTGGGCAGAGTTATGTGCTACACGTGCTCATAGCCCTGCCTGCCCCCTCCATTTTGTACACCATATACCGGAGACATCATGCCTATCTTCGAGCTCTACACCAATGTGGCCCGGGATGCAATCCCCGAGAACCTACTGAATTGTTTGACCGAGCAACTCGCCAAGGCCACGGGCAAGCCTGCCGAGGTGATTGGAATATGTCTGGGGAATGGAGTATGAGGAGGGAGGCTGTAATGGTACCCTGTAGATGCCAGGTGTAGGTTTGAGACATCCATTAATGATTATTAGTCTATAGCCTGGATAGTGAGCTATCTAGTGTTGCTGGCGGCAGCCTATATATCCATGATGTCACTGTCATTTACTTGTTTAGCGTTTCTGGGAATAAATCGTCCCCTGTGACAGGTAATCTGACAGATCCCTCTGCACAATCCCAGTACTGTGCTATGAAAGCCGAATAATAAAGGAGTCAGCTGATGTCTGTGTTTTCGTTTGTCTTAATGTAGCGTTCAAATATTGTGCCTTTGTGTGTAAGCATAACATTCTGACTAATGATGTCGCCAAATTCCTGTGATTAACTGGCGTCAGTTCTTGCTGAAATTCCATTTTACCATTGTGACATTTGTGAAATACATTTAAATCTAGTGTCCGTTTTATTTCATAACCCTTTATTGTTCATGTTATTGCAATATCCTGTGCATGTATTGTAAGTGACCCAGAGGACTGCTGAGGGTGATGCAGAAATGGTAATATGTGATCACGCTGCATAAATCTTCCTCTTAAATACTATGGGTGAAATATAAAGCCATTAATACATTTGTGGCCGCATTGTACAGTATCCTGAAATCTCGGTAAATGACCTAGCTGTAGCTACATGTCCTCCATAGCCCAGGGATAGATTTCCTTGTGCATCCACTTTCTGTGTTCATCTACCAAAATACAATCTAGAACATTTTTGGGACACAGAGCTGTATATTTATAAACGTTTTTGTATGTCCTAGCTTATTATGCAGTACTTATAGTACTAGCTTATGAAAACGACTGGATAAGCTGCAGGTGTAGAAAAGGGAATGTTGATATAGGGGCTAAGACTTGCAGAGCTACATTTACACTTTTCTTTAAGGGTAAAACAGGTGCAAATGTAGACCTGAGCTAAGCCATGTGTAAATTAATTAAAATAATTTTGCATGCAGGCAATATACTTTGCTTTTGCACATGGAATACTGCATGGCTTTGAGTAATCTGTGCATTAGTTAATCTAGAAGACCTGACCTCTGAACTCTAATTCTGTTTTCACATGTTTAAATTTGCCTTCCTTCTGTATCCATCATAGTTTTTCCTCAATCTCAAACTCTGGATCAGCTATAATAGTGTAGAGCTGTTGTTCTTGTAGTTATAAAAGCTGGTATATATACTAGATAATACAGGTGGTCTCACGCTGCTGAGCTTTGTGGAATATTATCACATGGTCATCCTCTCTAGAATCCAGGACTGGACCAGATCTATGGGTTTTCTCAAATAGCTCAACAGAAATGGTTCTTCGGCTGCCCAAAATCTCGCCTTTCAAACATCCTTTAATCAGCCCCCTTGCTATGCTGCTGAACAAAACCGAGACTATTCTCACTTATTTTCTCCTCTGCATCACCTCTGACAGCTCTGACTCCCCTTCCTCTATATCTACCTGGAGGAGGGGCACAGCAGTACAATGTTTACATCTGCTTGAAAGTGGGAAGATAATTCTTATTAATGCCCTCCAAACTCCTCTTCCACAACCCCCCTCTAAATTGTGGTTATATCTGCAGGCAAGGAACTTAGTTCAGAGTAGGACCAACAAGAGGGGTGTCCCCTTCAAAGACCTATGCTTCATGCCCTCCTATTCCAAACATGCCAGCAGTCAGCTCTACAAAATTCTCCTAGATGGCCTTTATGACACTCCACTTCATGACACTGGTATCAGAACCCAGACCAACAAGTGCACATTCAAATGGAAATCTCGGGCACTTGCTGGTGGTGTGATTTGGGTGCATAAGATGTATTAACTTGTGACTTGAAGGCAACAACAAATAACCAGTACATTTAATGTAAATAAAGACAAAACAGTTCGAGTGCAAAGTCAATAGTGGTATAACTACTGTGAACGGATTGGTACGACGGGAGAGACCTGTGATAAGGTTACTCACAGTTTCAATATTGAATAAAAAAAAAGGTTATATTAGACCCAATATATGTCCTTCATTTCTCATCCACATAAGAAGGCTGTTGCCGTAGTGCTAATTTGCATTACGCTTATGATAGATTATATACTGGTAAAAATTAAATCCTTAAACATTATCAGCACCCTAATACAGGATATTTACTTTTACTAACCACTTATAGAGAAATGTTGACCTCGGGTATGCATGTGCTTATTTCTGACTTGAAAACTTTTTCCTCTTCTATGTAGATGTTGGACAAAGGTTTTCAATAAGCAAATAATAAAACTTCCTTCCTTTTTGGAAGTTGTTGAAAAGGCATTGGTTGTAAGTGCTACGTAATTGGATGGTACTAGATAAATCAAATTTAAATATAAATCAAAATCAACACATTGGGGTAGATCCAGAACTACGTGTGCCGTACGTTTACTAGCGGAGCGTATTTTCGTACAAGTAAGTTCGCTACACTCCCCTCGGCACACCCCTTGCACGGACGTATTTTGTCAAGATACGCTACCCAAACCCTACTTTAACTTTTTTCACACGTAACAGCATACGTCCGCTAACGGACGTATAGACTACGTGAACGTACGCCGCTTAGCACGCCCATACTGTACACTTTACATACAAACCTCCACCTACTTCGCGTAAATCGAACGTATTGTTGTCTCATGTAAAATTGGCACGCCCACACGTAAGTATTTACGTGACACATACGTGAATTTCCCATACGTTCACAATTACGCTACGTGAATGTGCGGATTTTCTATGGTGCGCATGCGCAGTGCGTTCGAAACTGTGATTTTACGTCTCTGCCACGCGTAAAATCGCGGGGAAGCGTAGTTCTGGATCAGGCCCATTGGCATTAAATGTCTTACTGGTTTCCCTTATGGGCATAGCTAATTGTCACAGATGGTTAATAGTAACAGTAACAATGCTGCAAATACTTTCTATATGTAATGAATATTCTGCTAGATACACTTATATCTACTTCTCTGTCATTATTATAGTCCCTAAGTCCTGTATATGGTTCTTTCTATTGACTTGCATTGTCTTTGTTTGTACAGTACATCGCTGTGCATATTCTACCAGATCAGCTAATGAGTTTTGGAGGATCCACAGATCCATGTGCCCTTTGTAGCCTGAAGAGCATTGGCAAGATTGGAGGCCAACAAAACAAGAACTACACCAAGTTATTAAGTGATATTCTAAACAAGGAATTGCATGTACCCGCTGACAGGTATGTTCATGTCATTATACAAATTGCCTTGTAGATGTCCATCTGTGTACTGTTCTGTTATGCTGACTATGACATGCTACATATTCTGTGTTGCAATATACACTGCTCCAAAAAATAAAGGGAACACTAAAAAACTAAAAAGTTGGAATAAAATAAATGCTATAACAGGCATAGGCAACCTGTGTTGGAGTACAGTTTAAAATGCTCTTCCAGGTATCCTTTATGCTTTCGTTGTTGGAGCATGCTGGGAGTTATAGTTTCATGCCAAAGCAGAGGCGTATCTACCCCTTGGCCAGAATGGCACCCGCCGGGGGCGCCACCTGGCGATGCCACCTGTGGCTAAGAGATAGTGTCGCTTAGTGCAGCGCTGGTCTGGAGTCAGACTGCAGCTGGATCCTTTTATATTGAGGGCTGGCTGGTTTCTAGGATACCTATGGCCACAGGCTTCTCTTTGACCACGGGACTTACCGTATTTCCCCATGTATAACACGATCCCTTGTGTAAGACGCACCCCATTTTTATAGCCTAAATTTAAAAAAAATATATTTTTAATGGATTTTTTAAATATTATTTTTAGCTTTACTTACTTAAAATCGGGTGCATCTTATACAGGGGATGCAACATTGAACTTACCTTTGCTGGTCCCTCCGGCGGTGTCAGGCTTTCTCCCCCACAGCTGTGACTCCGGCTGTCTCCCTCGCGGTGCGCGCTGCACAATGACGTTGAGGTGACCTTAGGTCACGCGACGTCTTTGTGCAGTGCGTGACGCGAGGGAGAGAGCCAGAGGCACAGATGCTGGGTAGAGAGCCTGACACTGCCGGAGGGACAGCAAAGGTAAGTTCAATGTTGCATCCCCTGTATAAGACGCACCCGATTTTTAGACCCATTTTTTGTCTAAAAAAGGTGCGTCTTATACATGGGAAAACATGGTACTTAAGTCTGAATCCAGCCCATTGTATGTAATCTGGTAGATGTTGCGGGGAGGGGGCTGGAGGCACATGATGTGAGTTCTGGGGGGAGCCTGGAGTCACATGATGGGAGTACTGGGGGAGGCTGCTGGAGGCACATTATGGGAGTAAATGGGTAATGGGGAGGGCACCAGTCCCTTACTTTGCCGGGGGAGCTGGAACCATAGATACACCCCTGCTCCAAATGTTGCCTATAGCCTTACTGTTGTTCAAATGGTGCATAATGACATGGTTCAGTGAGTGTTGTAATGTTCCCCATTATGTGTATTTGGAGCTAACATTTTATTCCTTTTTTTTTCTAAGGGTTTACTTCAATTTTGTTGACTTAGCTCCTCCTAATGTGGGCTGGAACAAATCTACCTTTGCTTAACCACATCTCACCGAAAACTGATAAGCAGCCTAATCAACAACCGCAACAGGTTTAAAATGAGGTTCTTTGTGTTATACATTCCTTCTAATAAAATACTTAACTAAAATAAAATTTAAAAAAAACGTTTTGTCTGTTTATTGTCTTAGGAATTTTGTAGTACTTGGATGGGTCAGTGGGTTTCATCAATAAACATCTTGGGTTTTCCAGATAAATAAGTGCTATTCATATGATTCTTTCTACTACCAAAGCAATACCTTTCAAAGATTGAAGAGAAATGTACAGATTTCATTTTGGATCAGACCCTATGTTATTATACTGTGCAATATGGTTCTAGACTCAATTCCACACAGAACGCAGCATTCTAATGAGGAATTATTAGTACTGTGCACGCACAGTACCTATTCACAGCTGACTTGTGTGCCGGAGTTTCTAAACTGGTAAAAACTCTTCATAATAATAGCTAGAATCTGATTGGTTGTTATCAGCAATGCATTCTTCTTTACATTCTCAATTAAATTTACAATTTATTATCCAAAGAATTGTATGCCATGTGATCATTGTTTCTCAACAATAGGTATTAACGCTAATAGCTATATACATATGATATTTATAGTGCATGAAAATGATAAATGTGATGCACCTGTACCAGGTTATTTTATAGCCCAGTCTATACAGGATACTACAGGCAAGTCTTTCTGTAATAGAGGATTTTAACTGTATTACTTCCAGTTAGGAAAAGAAACAACTCTTTATGTGGAGCTATGTTTGTTGTAATCTGGCACAAAAGTACAAAACTACACCTGATCGTGTAGCTACTAAGGCTAATATGAATGGAATGTAATAAAGACTTAAACAACTTATTTAGTAAAAGGCTTAGGACAGAATGTACAAACTAAAAAAAACTTTATCACTTTATCAAGTGTTGTAATGATACCAAAATACAAAGTTTTTAATGTTTAAGGTACACAGGTAAAGAAAATTTGTATTAGGG
>WWET01000160.1:541287-551293 GCA_011038615.1 Limnodynastes dumerilii | reverse complement strand
CATTCCCCCTCTAATGGGGAATCATTACTTATTAATTTTAACCAAAATGGGTTAAGCTTCCAAAAGGATATTCCTTTAGGCAGATGGAGATCCCACAGAATTCTTATGGGGGTATGATCCGATATTCCCCTTGACAAATAATCCACATCCACAATAGACAGTAATGATGCCCGAGAAACCAGTGCTAAATCAATCCTAGAGAAGGTGCGGTGTGTGGAGGAGAAGCAGGAGAACTTTGACATTTGAGGATTCCTTAACCGCCACACATCCACCAACCCCAGTTCCCGTAGCAGACCCGAGAAAACAGAAGAGGACTGACCCGAGACCACTCCACTCTCTCTCCACCTGTCTAGAAGGGGATCCAGTACCATGTTATAATCACCCACACAGAGTAAGGGGACCTCTGGGATCGTGGACATAAACTCTATAAGGTGATTAAGCACCTCAGGGGAGAAAGGGGGAGGTATGTATATGGCAGCAATAACCATCGGGGAGGAGTAAAGAAAGGCATGAACAAACACATATCTGCCTTGCAAATCTGTTTTGACTCTAATCAATTGAAATGCAACCCTTTTGTGTATAAGTATTGAAACCCCCCTAGCGTGAGTAGTAAAAGGAGCATGGAACATCCTACCTACCCACTGTCTTTTTAGAGACAATAATTTATTACCCACCAAGTGGGTTTCCTGAAGGCATGTAACATCTGAATTGTAGGACTTAATCTGTTTTAGAACTAATGACCGCTTGACTCTGTCATTAAGGCCCCTAACATTCCAGCTAATGATAGACAATGGGGTGGTGTTACCACTACGCTGTGCCATAGTTGCTTAGTTCCCTATTAAGCTTGCTTATATTCTTGACACCGATTAACTCACCATTCAATACATCTAGACACTGCTTAACATCAAGCACCAAATGCAATATTACAGTGAAACCTCCGACACTTTGAAATATGAAAAGTGAATGCATTGCTAACTGTTTAATAAACAAAATACAAACAATTGCCCCTATACCCATGTTACCCCCGAAACTTCCCAACCCTTCCCCCACCCCATATACATTCCCCAACATAACGTATATATTCTTCCCCAAACTGTTGAAACACCTCAGACGTGAAAAACCTCACATCTAAGTGGAGAAACCTGAACCAGATCCCGGAACTACGTCCCAGGAACGTACAACACCTAACCTTTCATGCAATTGAGCACCGTGCATTTAACAGAAAATAGAAAAAGGGCCTTGTTAAACTTCCAGCTCTTACCCTTTGCCCCCCACCCCCCGTCCACTTATAATCAGAAACAGGATTCAACAAATACATTATACATTGCTACATCAAGAAGACACCAAAGACAAATGCCAGACAGTTAAGGTCAGACAAGCATACTATCATCTGTAAATAAGGATAGGCACAGCAGGAGATGCTCACGCATTGTCCAGTTGTCTCGGGCCCGGTGCATGTCCGTCAAGCCACGCAGCCGCAGCTCTGGAAGACTCGAAGATGTGAATTTGATCATCCGCCACCACCCGTAGCCTGGATGGGTAGAGCATAGAGTATGGGATGCGAAGATCTCGGAGACGACGCTTAACCTGCAGGAATTGTGCCCGAGCCTTCTGGACCTCCGCAGCGAAATCCGGGAAAACCGAAATCCTCAGGTTGTTATAGAGGAGAGGGCCCTTAAGACGGGCCAGCCGAAGTATGGCATCCCGGTCCAGAAAATTGAGGATTTTGGCAATGAGGGTGCGCGGCGGGGCCCCAGGAGGAGGACTCCGGCCAGGCATCCGATGGGCCCGCTCGATGACAAAGTGGGACGAGAATTCCTCTTTACCGAAGAGTTGTATAAGCCAAGATTCCAGAAAAGCCTCCGGATGCGACCCCTCTGCCTTCTCCGGGAAGCCGATGAAGCGGACATTATTCCTCCTCAGGCGCCCCTCCATATCACTGAGCTTTGCTTTAAAGGAAGTAAGTTGCGACTGGACATCTGTCATCTGAGCTTTAATTGGGGCAACCTCATCTTCAAGAATGGAAACTCTAGCCTCCACCTCGCCCACTCTTTCACGAATCTTTTGAATGTCTTGTCTTAGCACAGACTGCACAGAAAGCATCTGCTCAGATATGCGCCGCTCTGACGCACCAATAGCTTCAAGGAGTTGCGCCATAGTGATGTCAGATTTATCAGGTGGTGGACTAGTCTCAGGTGGCTGGGGCTCCTGATCCGGAGGTGAAGGGGAATTGGCTTTGCCCCCCTGATGCGCAAATTGGCGGAGCTTGGTGGCAGCAGACGATTGCGATGTTTTTCCCATTATAAATTATACTCCAGAGAATATGCAGGTGAAATACAGAATCACACCTATATGAGGAGCGGTTAGCGAGTGCAACAGACGTAGTAGGTGTGCCTTACGTCTCAACGGCAGCAGCTAGCGTGGATAATTTAAAGGTAATGCACTATATCCAAAGCCAAGTTACCTGAAAGCAGTAGGAAGAAATAGGTACAGGAGCCAGAGTAGGTAATTTATTATCTCCCAATGGTCATACAAAGTTCACTGGTTGTCAGAGTTGTGATACTCTCTGCAGCAGAACTTGAGAATGTAAATCCAGCAAAAGTCCTCAGCCAACCAGCCTTTAGTGTGCTGCAAGACGCAATAAATATGCTGAATGTAAAGATTTCCACTGATCAGCAGGCAATTAGTCAGCAAATAAAGTGTAGTAAATATTCTTTCCCCTGATGGGCCATGCAGGAGCTGTATAAACCACTTGCTTAGGAGATAGGAGCTGAGTACAAAAGCAACTGAAGGGCTATATGTATAGCAGGAGTAGGAGTAGTACAATCCACAGTCACAACAATAAGTGAGCTGCCAGCACTAATATGCAAACAGCCTCCCAAGAACCAGCTCCAGCCTTGATATCCCAAGGGTGCTTATCACTGCAACAGCCTTCTATGAAGAGGTAAGTATCAGAGAGATATGGGGTATGACTGGAGGATCAGCTCTCCCCACCGCTATGCCAGGCCACTTCCTGGATAAGATGGCGCCCCCCACGTGAGCAAGGGCGCGAAACTGACAGGCACCAGCTAGCCCCAGGGAATTGGGGGATGTCAGCTCCGGATTCAGCGCCTCAAGCAGTCAGGCATGTGAAGGGAGATTGCCCCCACACACACTTCAGCCAGCCCAGCGTTTACCTCCACCGTCAAGCGTTGCACCGAACCTCCCCACACTCCTCAGAGTACCGCAGCCGACCTCCCCCGCCGGTAAAACAGCTGTCACTGCGCGACTACCGCTCCGTTCAGCTCCAGACAGTCCTGCCACACACAGCAGAGCGTAGGTGGGGAAATAGAGGATGCAAGGGCCCCAGGATAGTCAGCAGGATATATTAAGCACGGAGCTCGCTTGCCACACGTCCTACTCCATTGCTGTCCAGGCCACGCCCCCAGTTTTTATTTGTTTTTACAGGTAAGCAAATGCTACATATAGCATGATATTGCTTTGCAAAAACATGCAAAAATCACTATATCTGAACTAGAGGTTGCAGACTGAGACATTTTTGTATAAGAAAAGTTCGGGAAAACCCCCAGAAAAATAAAAGCCAATGTGGTTTACAAAAGAGATAGAAAGCAAAAAAAAATGGCCAAAGATCAGGGGGAAGGGGGACAAAGGGCAATTCTGTCTAGTACGATTAGTTATATCTAGGACTTTAAAGAGAACATCATTTACTAAAACCTTTGTAGAGGGCATTGAGTATAGTACCTGGACCCCAGTGAGAATCCCAGTCAAAGTGATTGGGAGTGGCAAGCATGAAGGGCCAGCTTATGCAGTCAAACACATTCTCTGTATCTGGCTTATCTGCCAGAGATGAAAACAACTTGGTCAGCATGGAGGGTGTCCTTCCTTCCTGTGGGATCAATATGATCCTGGCCTATAAATCTTCCTTAGAGAATGTGTCCCCCTTAAGAATTATATTAAATAGGGAGCTTAGATGGGGAACAAGGGTGAAAGCAAACATCTTATAGTAGGCGGCTGAGAGTAGTAGGCAGCTGAGAAGCCGTCTGGGCCCAGGGCTTTGTAAAATTTCAGCTCTATTATCGCCCCTAATAATTCCTCCATTGTAATAGACGCATTAAGCAAGAAGGAGGCTGTGCAGTCTAGCCTGTGGAAGTTACAGGCTGTAATAAAGTCCTGGATCTCCTTCGTCTGGGTGCAAGGGTGGTGTGCAGTTTATAAAATTTAGAATAAAAAGTGAAAAATTCAGCTGTGACCCTTAGAGGGTCGCGAATGGTGTCAACTTGGTTAGTCTTCAGGGAAAGTACAATGCTTCACAATCATTTGGACCGGAGCCAGGAGGCCAACAAACTATCAGCTTTTCCATCCTCAGATCCCGAGGCCTTATGCTGCCCATCTGATATATTCAACTGAGTTGTGAGGTATAGAATATTTTGGGCTTGAGGGAAGTGAATCAGAAGGCTTAGTAGCGAAGTAGGATTCTGGGTTATTAAGAAGTTGAAGTTTAGTCTTCATAATAATTTGTCATTGAGGCACCATGAAAAAGGGCAAGTAGAAGTCTTGGGACCACCAATTCCCACTGTAACTGGTCCATGATCTGACCATGTGCATGGGAGAATATTGCCATTGGATAAATATTGGTTCTACACTTATGACAATCAGATGAACAGTAGAATAATAGGTGTAGTCTCTACCCGTATCAAACAGTAGGTGTTGCGAGCAGAGATGCTGGAGTGTGGTGGGCAGTTGATCTGTCAAGGTGGCAGTCCAAGGTCTCATTAAAATTGTCTGCTATGAATACTATTCCCATACAGTGGAGTAAAAGTGTCTCCGCAAATTATCAGAATAACATGGCTTGGTTCTGGTTAGGTGCATAAATATTGCCATAGGTATAAGGAATATTGTCTAGTTCACCTACCAGAATCAGGAATATTTGTCTGGGTCTGCGTGGGGAGGGAATAAATTGTACCTGTCTACCGCTACACCATCAATTTGCAGGAAGGCAACACAAGCATGATAGAACAGAGGGTAGAGCTTAGACCGAAGCTCCAGGTGATGGTAGCGCGCAAAATGTGTCTCTTGAAGAAACACATCGACTTCAAGGCATTTCAGTCTGAGTATCAGGGAAGAGGGCAATTCAGGCTCTTGGTGTTAAGTGATATTATTTTGAAAGCCTTAGGGAGAGGAGGATGTGCTTTGGTGCGAGCCAAGGGGCAGATAGCTGGGTGGGAGTTGTAGTCGGACTGATGATCTAGGGGGAAGACAGTGGATGGGGCACTGGAAAAATAAAGGGGGTAGCTAGGAGAAGGGTCACTGTAATGACCCCTCCTACAGCTCAGACCATTACAGTGGGGGAGTCAAATGACCTCCTGTGTCCAAGGCCTATAGGTCCAAAGTAGTGTTGGGCTTAGCCCAAGAAGGTGGCCTTTTATCGGCCTATGGAAAGGTAGTGGAAGAAGGTGAAAAAGAAGAGGGTAAAGGGAAGGTAACCAGCATGGGAGATGGCCCACCCTGAACTGGAAAATACATACATCAATAAACAGACAGAGGGCCCAGGGATTAGGTGAGCATATAGAACAGTTAAGAATAGGTAAAGACATAGGCCCCGATCCTCAGTTATGGGTGAAAGGGGATCTGCGTACAGCCCAGTTTACATCACTGTAAGGGTCGGCGTATGTAACGTAACGTAAGGCCGCATACGTGATCGTAAAAGTAAAGGTAGGAATCTGAACATGTAAGTTTCCAGATTCACTACCGAGAGCGGAGAGTGCAGGGGGCGTGCATTCCCCGCTCCGAGAACGGACGTAATGACCTCGGGCGCCCATAGATCTGGATCTGGCCCATAATAACCACTGATAGTAACCATTAATAAGCAATAGAAATTACAACAAACTATTACTGGAATAATTAATAAAAGGTTGACACAATATCAGGTCTGGTCGAATAGGTGCAAAGGGTTTCTTGGTGCAGATGGAGGGCATAATAGGGTGCGCTGGTAGGGAAATGTCCAAATCTGTAAACCTGGAACCACATAGACTTTTAACTGATGGCGTGTTCCCAACCTAGGGTTGGCAGTTGGTGGCCCTCATATGACTTGGGGATATTGTGGATTTTAATACTGTTATGTCTGTTTCTGTTCTCATCTTCTTGTCTATCAGCAAGTACGAGGGTTTTACTGCGAAGTTGAGCCAACTCCTGTTCTGTTGCACTTCGTGCATGGAGGAGTCACGCATGAGGTTGTCCTAAAGAGTACACATGGGTGCCGATGTCTGTGATTTCCAAACAGTGGTCAGCCATAGCTTTGTTCACTTCATCCGTGATCGATTGCTTGACACTCCGCATTTCTGCGAGAATGACGGCTACGTCAGCTTTCATTGAAGGTCCTGTGGGGCAGGGGCTGCCTGGCAAATTTTAGCCTGGGGGCAATCCCACAGCAGTGGCCCATAACTAACGGCCTGTTCTTAAAGGGTGGTTTTCAGTAAACCACTGGAGCACTTTAGAGTTAATGGGCCGTATGCAGAGTTCTGGCCGCATTGCAATTGCGGCCGGAGTTTTCAGAGAAGTGCTATACGCAATCTACGTTGCAAGAAGAAACGTAGATTACGTTACAAAATAACTGCGCATGCGCAGTAGCACTTTTCTGAAAACTACGGCCGTAATTGCAATGCGGCCGGAGCTCTGCATACGGCCCAATATTATTGCATTGGTGTATAGGAGGCTTCACCACCGTCATCATAAGGATCCTGCCAATTAAGCTGTTAATGATACACCTCAATGTGACATATAAATCACACAATCTGACATATTAAGTCATGCAATGTAACTTAGTAAGTTGCCCATACTATTTATCACTATAACACTGCCATACTAGCAATCACACTGCCCATACTATCACACTGCATATACCATTGCACTGCCAATACCATCACACTGCCAATATTGTCACACTGTCTACACCATCATTCACACAGTGCTCATCATACCATCACTTACACAGTGCCTATACTATTACTCACACAGTGCCCATCATACCATCACTTACACAGTGCCTATACTATCACTTACACAGTGCCCACCATCTATTATAAAGAGTATTGGAGTGGAGAGATGCTCATAGTCTCCACTGCGATGTTTTACATTGCGAAAATATCGAATGTGTAACACCTCAGAATTTTTTTTCAATATTAATGGGTGAGTATGTGATTCACATATTCACCCATTCATTTTTGGGAAAGCCGCCAGCACCACCGCTGGACCTGACCACCGGAGAGGTGAGTAACCCTAGGCTGGGAGACGACGACTTAGGGTTAGGCTGAGAGGGTTTAGGCCTCTTAAAAGCATGAGCAATCAATATCCCAGCCAATTTGGAACTGGCCGGGTGAAAACTGCTCTAATGCGCGGGAACTAATGCTTCACTCGATCCCGGCAAAAGTCCCGCAGATCATCATGGGACCTCCCCGGACAGGTAAGTTATATTCAATTTGACGGAAAGAGGTGCAAGACTCGCTGCGAGGTGCAGCGAGCCTTGCACTGAACAATAACGCTCATAATGAGCATTATAATAAATGCACCCCTATGTCTGAGCGGTTTATACCTGCTAATCCATCCCTCGAGACCTACGGTAACTACCCAGTGCACACTGTGTCCTTATACAGCCATATATACGAGGAGACTGTCATTTTGCTTCTCTCCCGAACAGTTAGTGCTTGAACTTAGTTACTCCTGGGATAAACCATGTTAATTGCAGGGGGAGTCAAGTTAATTATATTCTTTGCATGCAGGGATATATCTTTGAATTGCTAACTGCACACAGATACTGACCAGCTTTACCATCACACTGTTATTTAGACTTGAAATAGGAAACATCACCTCTCAACTCTAATACTGTTTGCAACAGATGAAATATGACTCCCCTGCAATCAACATGGTTTAGCCCAGGAGTACCTAATTTCAAGCACTTAAGTCTGGATTCTAAGTCTATAATGAAATATACAGCCCTATAGTGCCATGCACCACGCTTCTAAATGTTCTCAAATAAAGTTCTCACAATAATAGTTGTTTTTCCTTTCATACCATTTTATTATGGACCAGGATCCAGGTCCTGACAGCAACAGTACTCTGCATTTGTGTCCAGCCTCTGTTTCTGCCCCTTGCATGTGTGTCCAGCCTCCATTACTGCCCCTTGCATGTATGTGTTGTCCCTAGAAACGTCTCTGATCTACTATGAAAGAACTTTTGTTAACCTTCTTTCCAGAAACTCTGCAATCTGACACCACATATCCAGCCTGCATAACTCTGGCATAGTCAACACGTAATTATTCAGTTCAGTTCTAGTCTGATTTTAAGATTTCCAGTAATAAGCATCTGCAATTGTAACACTTGGAATAGAAAATTCATAAACTGCCCAGACCGAGACATTTCTCCCACCATCAACCCATGAAATAACGACACAGACAACAATGTGGAATTTAAAATAGGGGGCACAGATTTATTGAATTGGAATTGGTATTGATTATATAATTTGTTAGCAACCAGGTGGCAAACTAGCAGGTGAGGAGCAGCAGTTGTTATGATCAAGATACAAGAATAGGCATCCCCTGTTCAAAGCGCACCCTCGGTAGATGGGTCAGAACCGGGTACTAACCCCCTTCAAAGTGCACGCCTCAAGGCGGCAGCAGGGACCCAACTGCCTGGCCTGGCCCCCTGTGAATCATTGAGGAGTGTACCTACCCACTACCAAAACTCCTTCCACTGCGCTATACATCCATGCTGCTCCCCACCGCTACTGCCCATCCATGCCCCGTCTGTGGATCAAGAGACGTGTTAACATATGCAAATATCTATAAACTAAGGGAGGGAGGGAGGAAAAACAGAGTAGAACCAAGAGACTCATCAAAATACCTGCCAGCCTATATAGACCCTACTAACCCCCACCCCTTATCCCACCCACACTTAATTCTATTGGCTACCCCCATTAACCCCAGACATGGCTCAAATGCTGGACAGAAATGTGCAGTCAGGCGTTTATATTTCTTCTGTGCTTAATCAGCACTCAGATTCCTTATACACAGTCACTTTACTGTCATGTTTCACATATTTATAAACAGCATGACATGAGTAATTGTAGCCATTTCTGTGAGGTACTGTATGGTGAGACTTGTAATCAGGCCTGTTACTAAATCATTCTGGGAAGTCGTAAACAAATAACCCAAATAATTAGCACTAATAGCAGGATACAAGAGTTTATAGCAGGATTGATATCACAAGCTGGATTTTGATTACCAGACAAGGCCTTATCTGTGTCAAGTTTGTATGTTCTCCCCAGGGCATCAGAATATCCATTTATATTTTATATATAACGCCACATAGGAGACAAGGGGCTATGGAGGATGTGTCCCGGCAAAAACACTGTATATATGTGTGTATATATATATATATATATATATATATATATACACATATACACACACAGTGTTACCAGATACAGATATATATTATGCAGTATTGGCTGATATAGTTCTATATGTATGTATGTATGTATATATATATATATGTATGTATGTGTATGTATGTATATATATATATATATGTATGTATGTGTTATGTGTATTAAAGTTCATATTGTTGCTGCTTGCAAGAAGTGCAAGGGGAATGAGGCCCCAAGCACATGGCTTACTAAACAGCGTTTTAATGTTAAATATAGTAACCAATGGCAATGTTAATTTATAATTGTTTCCCTTACAGTTTACAACGTTCCCAAAAAAAAAAAGCGAATGAGCAAAGTTGAAACTGCAGCCAAGGCCATGACAGCAACAATGTTTGAGAAATTAGACACTATGGACGAGGCCATGCAGCGCCACGAGGAGGATCGATTGGAACGCTTCTTTGCCCATGAAAATCAGCTTCAAAACAGATTCCTTGACAGAATTTCTGATATTACAAGAGAGAATCGTGAAGCAAATATGGTCTTTATAGAGCGCATTATGCAAGGCATGAGGTGGCAACATAACCC
>WWET01000160.1:529904-540082 GCA_011038615.1 Limnodynastes dumerilii | reverse complement strand
ATAATCGTTTTATAATTACTAATAGTGAGATTGTAAACTAATTAATCATGCATACAAACTATAAATCACTTTGTATAGTGCTAAAGTTCTGAAATTACATATAAAGTTCACAAATTAAACACTTTTGCAGAAAAGTTCAGGTTAATAGTAATGTTTTCTTAAGCTACCAATTTAATGAAGGTAAGAAGAGTTATCAAAGTCTCTGCTTCAAAAAAATATAGCTTCTCAACAATTTCCCCCCTTCTTCCCAAATGTATACACCTCGTCTTCCACTACACTCTTGCAGCAGCTTTACTGTCCCATAGAAGTCTCTACAGTACTTTCTCTACCTTTTCACTTTCTGTAATGCATCCCTCCGACACCTCTGAAGACACCCCACAATATACAGCTCTCTCTCTCTCTCTCTCTCAGGCACCTTCCAATACTGCTAATGATTTCCCCAATGCAAAGTTCATTCTCCAACACCTCCAGTTCTATTAAGGCTTTTCCCGTTATGCAGCACATCCTCTGTCTCCTCTCAGCACCTCCTCTGTCTCCTCTCAGCACCTCTCTGTTTCCCTCACAGATACCTCTGATGTCTCAGTTCACAGCACCTCCTCTGTCACCTTTCAGAAAATCTCTGTTTTCCTCACAGCACCTCCAATACCTCTGATGCCTCTCAGTTCACAGCGCCACCTCTGCAATCGCCACCTTCTGTCACCCTCTCCTCCAATAACACTGCTTTCTCCGTCCCGCAACACCGCTTCTGCCACACTCTCTATCAAAGATCCACCTAGCCTTCCTTCACTGTCTCTCCTCACAGATCAACTGCCCAGCACCACACACCAACTGTCAGTCTAACAGACCTCCTAGATCTTTCCAGAATCACTGCATGCCTCTGTCAGCTGACTGTTGCCCAGGCAACCTCCCTCAAACACCAGCTGGCTGTCTTCTGGCTGCTGCCTAGCTCCCACCGCTCACGCTGCCCAAAGCACCCCACACACCACACACAGTTCCCAAGACACTGCAGGTACGCCACACAAATGCTAATCAAAACGTTTTCAAGTTATAACTTTTATAACATTTAAAGTGGTACATACACCATGTAGAGTGCAACTAGTGTTTTTAACCATGTTGTTATAGATTCTATTTCGCAGTTTGTAATATGTAAATAGTTTAAAATCAAAACTTATTTGATAGAGCTTCAAAACCAGAGGTTTGTAAACCAGTACATACTGTGAGAAAAATCATCAAGATATTATTCAAACTTTAAATCATTTCTTAAAGATTTTTCTCACAATATTTACAGATTTACAAGCCTCTGATTTTGGAGCTCTATTAAGTGAGTCAGTGCTTTAGAGCGGTTTGAGCGTATAATCTTCTTAAATTATGGACCACAGTGTCATCATTTCATTAATTTGGGTGTGAGAACTATACTCTTTGGGCTTGTGCAAGAGCATTTTTCATATTGACAGTTTGTATTAGCAAGTGCTACAATGGTATAACCACAGAACTAGACAAGAGACTACTAGAGAACCACTGCATGTACATCAAAACATTTATTCAATTGTAATTTAAACAACGAAAAAACCCTCTCCTCCAACAAAATATCAAACCATTTACATTTTATAGATTCAATTATTGTGTACTTTAATAATGGATAATTTAGAAAATTAGAGTTACACAAAATTAAACTAGGTGTGTTCAGAACTCCCATAAAGGCAATTTATATGCATTTTATGTGCGGGTGCATATATGCAAACAATGGTTGGGGAATATGTGTAAATACAAGAGCTAAAATGCAGTAGTTTAGTAATATTAAGTACAGTAATATATTACAGCTTTACCTACAATTTCAACATGCTTCATTATATTTGCATATTGTTTTTTAGGGACAACACCTTGAAAGTGTCACTAGTTCAGATGACATATGATACCATCCAGTGATGATTGAAATGTTCGTCTAAAGCTAAGCCCCAGAAACTTGTCCAACTACTAATGACTCCGGTTATACGGCAGGCTGTACAAAGTTCGAGGCGAGCATTACTGTGTGGAGTATGAAATTGCATATGCAGCATGTATGTGGGCCAGAAGTTAGGTGGAGGGGAAGGGCATTAGGGGGCGTGGTGAGCCCGGGGCTCTATACAAGGACCAGATACCCAACCCCACTGTCATAAACAATCACTCCCAGCCATGGCAGAGCTGACTCTATACCTGGACCTGCTTTCTCAGCCCTGCCGCTCTGTATATATATTCGCAAAGGCGAATAATATTCCCTTCAATCATCATAATGTGCTGCTCTTTAGAGGTGAGTGCGGGTTGTATGAAATGGGGACTGAAACGGGATTTTTTTTGTTTGTTAAATACTCCTTTTAGGCTGTCAGAAATAAAAAGCTATATAAGCCAGGTAAGCAGCATGATGCTTTGCGTGGATTGTTCAGCTCTTCATGCGTATTTTAATTTTGCTGGGACTTGTAGTTCCAATTGGTTAGATCCTATAAAGGGGTTTGCAGGTTGTGTTAAACTGTGAACCTTTGTGTATACCTGATGTGTCTGTCACCAGAGATATCTCTGGTGACTGCATAGTTATATTATGGGCTGGGCCAGTGGGCTCCTTGTTTGATACTTAAAAAAAAAAAAATTACGAAATGCTAAAATGTTTCAGTCCTGTCCATCCCTTCAGTTTATTGTAGCCTTGGGGATGTGAACATGCCTATCAGCCTATATTATGTACGTAAAAAAAATGGGACTGGACCATGGAGGTAAATACCCTCTTATCCCCACTTTTTATTTTCTCATATATTGTCATATGTGGAATCCTTGTTCTGATGGGAAGAGATTGTAAATCAAGCATATTGGAGAAAATGTTACTGAACCTGACCAGTTGGACTAGTATTTTAAATAAACAATCTATTGACTCCATTCTTTTCTATGCAACAAAGCCTTACATTGCAGGGATGGTGAATGTTAGCTACACCTGGCTGTACAGGATAATTAAGTGTGCTTTATATCTCCTATGGGAATATGGGGGGAGGGGGTTTATATTTGAGCAGTAGCTGCAATATACTTTCTATGCTATTGTTGGGAAAGCTATGGCTTCCTAGTGATTGTAGACCTTAATAAAGTATAGTTGTCTGAAAATATTAGTTACCGGTAATTCTGCAATGTGTAACTAACATACACTCTCAGTGCTACTTATTCATAAATTATGTATGTTTTTATTACTGTATATCCAATATTGTTGTAAGCCAATTTTAGATCTCTGTTTCTAGTATATATTTTTTGTTCCATTTATGTATTTTATTTTTCATCAGGTGACCATTTTAAAGAAGAATTTTTCAAGGTGAATCCACTACGTAAGGTGCCAGCTCTCAAGGATGGAGACTTCAGAATGGCAGAGAGGTAATAAGCTGAAAAGCCTACGGTGAAACCTGCAATCTCCTAGAGCTGGATAATAATTTTTTCTTATTATTCTCAAAGCTGCTAATTGGCTATCTATTAGGCTTCAAGTATTTTAGACAATTCATTAAGTGCATTAAAAATGTTTATTAGTAATTTACTGGGCAGACTACACGTGGCTCTTATCTTCCATCAATTTCTATGTGGGACATTGATATCAACTCCCTCAACCAAGAAAGCAATTCACTACATCTGGAGATCTCTCTTGGGATCTTCAATTAGTTTTCCATAACATTAAAGTTTAATAATGAGATAATTTGCCCAATGTCCTTGTGGAATTGCAGCGTGAGACTGAAAAAGGAAATTATAATTGCTTTTGCCATATAGCATATTAATAACTGTTTAATAACTATAGTTAATGTTTAGAATTCATGCCCATTAACCTAGTCTTTGGGCATTTGTAGTAAACACTATGCATCTGTAGAAGGCTGACTATGGATAACCTTCTAAAGAATAGTATCCAGTACCAGGTACATATAACATTTAACTACACTACTGATACAGACTTGGGTCCAGATTTACTAAGCTGCGGGTTAGGAAAATTGGAGATGTTGCCTATAGCAACCAATCAGATTCTAGCTGACATTCTCTAGTATGTAATAGGAAAGTGAGAGCTAGAATATGATTGGTTGCTATAGGCAACATCTCCAATTTTCCAAACCCACAGCTTAGTAAATTTGGGCCTTGGAGGGGATGTTTCAAAAATGTTGTTTAAACTAAAGCTGGGAAAACACTACAGAGCTGATCTAGAGATGCACTTGCACCTTTTTTAAGGGCAAAACAGGTGTTAGCAAAACCATATTGCAATGCAAACGAACTTTAATTTTTTTACATGCAGGGGAAATGCTTTTATAAGTAATAGATTTAAGCTAGGAAACTTCACCTCTGAACTCCAATTCTGGTTTCATAGTTTGCCTTCCCTTATACTTCAACTTGGTTTTGTCAAGGTCTACACATGCACCCGTTTTAATCTCAAAATCTGGATCAGCCCCTACATGTTTGTCTCAAAATTAATGTTCCAATCACATGATAAATGAGTGTTTGGAACAATATCTAATTAGTGTTTACACTTCAATGATATGCCCGATTGTTGCAAAGTACATAACTATATAGGAAACTATAATAATAACTTTTCAATGTTTTTCCATAGTGATAAAAATGTGTGTGTACCCGGCTTAGCTATGCACGCATGGCCTACTCCTTTTATAACTTACCAGATTGCTTTTCTTTGAACCTTTACAGCACAGCAATGCTTCTTTATTTGGTGAGGAAGTATAAGACTCCTGATCACTGGTACCCATCCGACATTGAAAAGCGTGCGCGTGTCGATGAGTATCTTGCATGGCAGCATACAAGTCTACGCCCAAACGGCTCAAAGTTATTTTGGGTTAAGGTAAGAAAGTCAGACAGAATTTGTACGTGGACTTCATTTTTTTTAAGTGGCTCAAATTAATTCATTTCTGTATATATATTATTGTCTAAAGAAGCATTTATTAACCTGCAGCTACGTGGGAGTATACAATGAAATGCAAAAACCAGGACAGGGTGAAGAGCGCTGATATCTATCTATCTATCTCATATCTATCTATCTATCTATCTATCTATCTATCTATCTATCTATCTATCTATCTATCTATCTATCTATCTATCTATCTATCTATCTATCTATCGTTGCAGCCAGCCATGCAAAACTTTAGAATACATTTGTCTGCACAATATTGCTTGCTGCTTTACGTAATGGAATACCCAATTTACACTTGTGTGATTTACATTGACCTATTAAACATATTTGGCATGTAGGCAATATTTTATGGAACAATGTAAAGATTAAATTTGCTTTTGCAATTAAACTAGTTCCTATTTAATGGCCTACTAACGTATAAAATACAATCTTTATGCATTACTCCAGTAGCCCTATTGCTTAATTTTTATGAATTTACATTTAATAAAGACAATCATTATATTGCAAGAACTTATGAAGATACAGGACTAGGTCCAGAGTTTGAAGATAAAAGGGAAACAGGAATGTAAACCTATTCCCTTCTCTTTTGAAACTCTGGATCTGGTGAACAATTATTAGACTCTTTGAATGAAAGAACTAGAAACATGATATTGTGCAGTTATATGGCCAGCTGCCAAGTAGACCATTGTCATCATAGGAATTGGTGGATCCCTCGCTGCCTGTGGTAACTTTGACTTCTTTAGTTTGGATGGTTAAGCTTGGCTTGTGTAAAGAGGCTGTGCGATGAAAAGATGACATTGCGTGCAACTTGTTTACAAACAAAACCTGTAGTTTAAGGGTTTATGTGCTGGTGAAATATATGCAAAGAATTACACACACCAAAAACAAACAAACAAACAAAAAAAACTTTAGCATAATACATTGCTTATGGATGAGTCTAATAATAATGGGTTATAGGGTTGCTGTTGAGAATGGCAAGATTTGGCGCCCAATGTTTCCCTAATATGCCCTGGGTTGCTCCCAACCTTCAGTGGCTAGAACAGCTTAGGTGGTACTGCTAGGCCCTAGGGATCCTGTTTAAGTGAGCATTCTAAATAACAGATGTCTGAGCACCTATTCTGCCTTGGCAGTTCTTATGCTGATCGGTCAAAATGTTGACAGCTGAGTATTATTTTAGTATTACATACAGTATATAGCGCATATATATTACATTTCTAAAACTTTTTACAAGTTGCTTGCATTACATTATGTTTACAGATGTTAAAAAACAAATACTAACATAGTACTTGCCTGATGACATTTCATACTAGACCCCTAAACTTAATTAAATGTCCCTGCAATAAAAAGTTAAGCTTCTTTAAAGCTTTTGAGTACAGTAGAAGATATAGTGTAGCTACAATGGAGTGCACTTGCCCCAATTCTTAATCTGCAAAGCAAATATAAAATCAGACATAATTCCAACATTATAGCTAATAGTTTACAGGGTTTTCTTCCAGGCAATGACCCCATTTCTTCTTGGTCATGAAGCATCACCTGACAAGCTAGATCCTGTGTTGGCGGAATTCAATAACACTTTGAAGACTTTAGAGGAATACTTCTTACAGGACAAACCGTTTCTAGTTGGTGATGAGATCTCACTTGCTGATTTGGTGGCTATTGTGGAGATAATGCAGGTGAGAATGACTCTGCGGATGGTTTTGCTGGCATTGAGTGTCTATTCTAAATCTTTTGGCATCAGCATTGTTACTTAATATGCAGACATTAAATGATGGTTATATATAATCATACCTTCTTCACACATATCTTTACAGCCGTTTTCTTCTGGAGTCGATGTTTTTGAAGGCAAACCAAAGTTGGCAGCTTGGAAAAGCAGAGTTGAGGAGGCAATTGGGGCAGAGCTATTCAAAGAAGCACATGAGGCCATACTGAATGCCAAGGATTTCCAGAGCCGGCCTATGCCCCCGGAACTAAAGGAACGACTTAAAGCCAAGTTACTCCAGTTTACTCCTTGATAAATCTATTCTGAATGATAAGAGAAGCAGACTGGTTCTTAGGCAGCCTCTGAAGACATATGTAGACCATTAGTAATATATCTGCATCACTAGATTCTACCTATGTATTCAATGGCATTCTAGTAGTGACAAAGTAATAAAACATATCCACATTCTGTCTTAAATCCTGCTTCATTTTCCTAGTAAGGTGAAAAATATTTAACTTGGTTGATTACAGCTATGTGCAAGCCTGACCTAATGACTGTCCCGAGTTCTGTACATTAGGCTTTACGTACAAAGGGGCAGTCCTTCCCCTCCACCAGCCGGTTGTACAGTATGGGCAGGGTTTGGTAGGTACGCGTGGATCAGCGCTTATACGGACTGCCGATCCCAACGTCTGTGTTAAGGCTGTCTTATGGCAACGTATCTACCATAAAGTCTGCACGTCAGAAGGGAGTTCACCTCCTTTTTCCATGCAGACTTTTAGCCCCCGCACGGATGGAAAGCGTGTGAGGGTCTGGATTAGGTCCGATGTGCCTATTATACTGAGTTATATCATACAATTTCCTACTCTTCACTGTGTTCTGATCTTCTGTAAATGAACTGATGAACTGCTGGTTTCCATCACTGATCTAGCTGACGGCTGAATCGCGGCTGTATCAGTGCCAGAAATAGTATGGAAATAAAGAATTCTTATTGGAAATGGTTGTGTGTAATGCCCCTATTTGGACAATTACCCGGTTTCAATAGCAGGTAGGTTAGGTTTAGACTGCGGGATATAGATGATTAAGGTTAGACTCTGGGACAAGAAGGGTTAAGTTTAGCTTGCTAGCAGGGGAATGTTAGGGTTAGACTTTGAGAAAGGAAGGCTTAAGGTTAGGGTTGGGCTAGGGTTAAGTTACCTGTTGCCATTGGAAGTCTTTGAAAATCATCTGGTTGCTGTCAGCATGTTTTCTTGCTTAAGATATTTGGTTATTCACCTCACTGTAGGGATGCGGTTTGTTGCAAAACAGCTGTTCTAAGTGTCAATCCACACCCTAAATAAACAATCATTGGGTAGAATGGCAGTGGGTTGATGCTGTGCTTGCTGTTCCTGCAAGGGAATTAAATTTAATATCGAATGTCAATTTCAGTTGTACAAGAAGTGTGTCACATATGGGTAAATGATGTGAACGGGAGAGACAGAGGGCCCGATTCAATTGCCGGCGATATTTTAAAAAAGATTGCGTTGGAAAAAATATGACGCCTTCGCCGGCAACTGAACGTAAAAAATTTGCATATTCAATTTTTTTTTTCCGCTGCGCAAAAACAGCTGCCAGCGGTAAAAATTTTTTTCTTTTTTAACTCAAGATTTTATTCAAGAATAAAAAGACATTACAACAGAAAAACTGTCATTGCATAGAAATATAGGAGTTGAAACATCGATACGCGTAAATGAACATCGAACACGGAAACTGCATAACACCAGTGCAGTAACGAAGTTTTGGAATGTTATATCCAGTGCCCGAAAGCACATACATCAAAGACTAATTAATATAACTATCTATGGGTAGAGGGGGGGGAAGGGGGAGGGTGAAGGGAAGGGAAAAGAAGAGGGAGGGGGGAGGTCGTCGCCTGAAGGGGGGGGGGGGGGTCGTCGCCTGACTCACCCTTGGGAAGGAAGGAGGAAATCCAAGAAGCCCTAGGAGGCATGGAATTCCTCAGTCTAAACTATTCTGAGGTTCATGTTGTTGGAGTAACCAGGGTGACCATATTAACAAAAATTTATCCTCTTTATCATGTAAGTAATGGGTGATCCGTTCCATGTGGGCTACATGCCAGATTGAGTTACACAAAGCAAACATTGGAGGGGACACAGATCTCTTCCAGAACTTAGCAACCATACACCTTGCTGCGGCCAGCACATGTCGAACTAGACTGCTGGATGGTTTATCCAGATCTTCAATGGGATGGCATAAAAGAAATACCCACGGGTCCTTGATAATTGGATGGGAGATTAATAATGAGAGCAGAGACGCCACTTCAGAATTGGGCGAACTTCTGGCTACCTGCTCCCGTATGGTCTCCCAACTGTCTTCCTCAGGGGGGGGCCAGGCCCCTCTCCCATTCCCTTTCGTGCCTGGTACCTACATCTAAGGAAGACACTAGTAGCAGCCTGTATGTGGAAGATATCGTCCCACGCCCCAAAGGCGCGCTCAGGCACAAGGACTCAAATGGCGAAAAATCAATCCGCGCCAACTCCGCTGCCCACGGAGCCAAAAAGTGGCGAAGCTGATAATACTCCAGAAAGTTCAGGGAGAGACGTGGATAGAGTCTGCGCATGTCATCCAGCGTAAGAAGGGAGCGCCCAGCTAATAAATGTTTCATATAAGATATACCATTAGCTATAAATTTTTGGGAATAATTACGGGAGGTTCCCGCTGGAAACGTTGGATTATCCCATAGGGGGGAAATATACAGGGGGGCAGAGGGGACTCCGAGGAGGGACTTACATCTGCTCCACACCTCCAAGGCAAATTTTGTAGTTGGCAAGCGGTCAGCAAGGGGAAGTGCTACGTTTTCAGGAAGGCCCCATAAGTAAGACAGATGAATCAAATTCAAGTAAGATGCCTCCGCATCCGCCCAAAAAAGAGAGGCAGGGGGAGCAAACGAAGCCACCACCTGGGCCATGTGCGCCGCGTAATAATATAATTTTACATCCGGGAACCCCAGCCCCCCTCCCTCCCTTTTTAAGAATCGAAAGTTTTATCCTTGGGGGTTTAGAGTGCCAAACAAACCGGGAGAGTTCTTTTTGGAACGAGGCTAATTCGGACAGGGGAACCCGCACCGGCAGGGTCTGGAACAGATAAAGCAACTTGGGAAGTGTGTTCATCTTAATTGCCGCCACTCTGCCCAGCCATGATATAAACATAGGTCTCCAGAGCTTCAGCTCCTCCTTAAGTTTCTTAAAGAGGGGCGGGTAGTTCTCACGATAAAGAGTATCGTAGGATGGTGTGATATATACTCCCAAGTATCTGATCCTGTTTGGTTGCCACCTAAAGTGATACTGGGCCAAGAGTCTCTCCCGCTCCCCAGACGGACACTGTAGGAGCAAAGCCTCTGATTTAGAGATGTTTAGTTTATACCCGGATAATTTACCATATTCCCGCATGACTCTGAAAAGGCTGGGAAGAGAGGTCCTCGGCTGCTCCAGGGTAAGGAGAATATCGTCAGCAAACAAAGAAAGTTTGCTTTCGCCTTCTCCCACCACCACTCCCTTTATCGTTGGGGTCGCCCGAATGTGTGCC
>WWET01000160.1:512179-525447 GCA_011038615.1 Limnodynastes dumerilii | reverse complement strand
TGGTATTGTTTGGGGGGGGGGGGTTCAGCCCTATACAGGGTAAACAGTTTGTGAGTCTGTCTGCTTGGCAGGTACACTTTAATTTCTTTTTCTTCCATATTTGATAGTTGTGAGAGCTATGACTATATTTGATATGTTTGATGAATGTATTACATTATCTTCTCTTGTTGATCTTGCACACTTTCATTTGCTCAAGGTGAAATATGAGTGCCTGGCTGATGAAATAAGAATAGGAGACTATTACTTGCGGTTGCTTTTGGAAGAAGATGAAAATGAAGAAACCAGTGTTATAAAGCAATCGTAAGAAACCATTTTTTAACTTTGTGTTCTGATGTAAAATGCTTGCAAATATTTATTTTCTCCTGTTTTTTGCTCTAGACAAGAATTTTTCAATGAACTTTACCACCGTTTCCTCCTAACTCCCAAAGTAAACATGAAGTGTCTATGTTTACAAGCCCTTGCAATTGTGTATGGAAGGTGTCATGTGGAAATAGGCCCATTTGCAGATACCAAGTACATTGTTGGAATGCTGGAAAGGGTAGGAATTGTCTTTATCGTTGTAAACAAGATCTAGCCTTATCATTGTGTAGAATGTTTCTTTATCTATTCAAAGGAAAATTTTACCTTTCCTTTTTTTTGTCCATTTTTCTATTTTCAGTGCACTGACCGACTGGAAAGGGACAGACTCATATTATTTTTATACAAACTGATTCTTAATAAAGTAAGTTTTTTTTTCTGGGTCTCTAGTGATTGCTTAACTAAGGTTGTAGTGTAAATATGCACTCTATAATTAGGTTGTGTGTGTGTTTAACCCCTGTTAGAAAAATGTGAAAGAAATCATGGACTCCAATGGAGTGAGGATTCTGGTTGATCTCCTGACATTGGCACATCTTCACACCAGTAGAGCCACAGTTCCATTACAGGTAAATAGGTTTGATATGACAAGGGCAACTGTTTTCTTTATTGTGTTTCATCTTTGTGATAGAGGCAAGATTATAATGGGCCGTATCGAAACGATACGCAGATTACGTACAATAGCTAATACGCATGTGCAGTAGCTACTGTTTATTGAACTACGTCTGTCTATGGAAGACGAACGTAGTTCTGGATCCGGTCCAATGTGTGTAAAATAGAGAGGTATTCTTTAAAAATACTTGACAAATATTAACCAGTAACCATATTTAAAATTCAGTTCAACTTTATAATATAGGACAAACTCAGTAGGAAAATAAAAGTTCTGGTCTCCTCATCATCTCTAGCATCAATTCGCAGTTGGCCACTCTGGACCGTGTTCACAGATAAGAATGTTAGGTGCGGCCGTATCCACACCTAACTCACCCATCCTGCCCCTCAACCTGCCCCTGTTTTTAGGAACATTATGGCACTTTAGAGCTTTAGGCTGGTCGTCCACTACAAGCGACTTTAAGCGAGCGACAACAGGCGACTAGCGACAGATCCCTCAGGAATTGGATTTGCAGCTTCTAGTAGCCTGTATGAAGGCAAATAAAGCTACTTAGACAATAATAAAAAAGGGTTATTTCTGCATATGGGCACATTTCCACTCTACAGAGGACAGGGACAGACTAAATTATTATTATAAATTCATTTATTATATTTATTTTATTATAATTAATTATATTTATTTTATTATATTTCCTCTGCATCCATTTTACAAAATAACTGACACACCTGTTGAAAACTGCTAGAATATTCTACCCAGACGCTCCTAGTTGCCTGACTAAGTCGCCTATAGTTGCTCCAACTGCTAGTCGTTTAAAGTCGCTTGCAGTGTACGACCAGCCTAAAGATCCATACACACTACAGACTGTATTCAGAGATCCGTTTTTTCAGGAAGTTCTGTGCGTATTTTTACGATTCGATGAACTGTGCATGTGTAGTAACTAAATTTACGCAATCTACATTGATTTTACGCACGGAAATCCAGTAGGCACGGACTTGTGAATCGCACGTGGGAAGATCCTTACGGAGAGGCGTGTTTATAATGCGTCCGGAGAAAGATCCGTGTAAGTGGGTGGGGGAGGCATTTAAATGACCATTTGAGTGTGCGGTTAGTTAGATACGCACGTACGGATCTATTACACGCTCGGAAATACACTTAAAGATACTCTGTAAGTCACCGCCAACCTGTCCGTGTGAGGGGAGTGTCATGGGTGTTGCCTTGAAACGGCTGTGTGTATATTTGCGAACTTTAAAGAAACGGATCTCTGAATACGGCCCTACATGGTTTTTTAATGATAATTGTTTCAATCTGCCGATAAAGGAGTGTTTTGAACGATATCGCGCATGTGTGTACGCTGCCACAATCATTGCAAAGTACACAAAATCGTCTGATCGCATCTTTTAAAAAATTTAATTTTAATGATCAAACCATTCAATAATGAAGGCTCAACTGAAAATTGTGTGTAGTGTGTATGCAGGCAAATGTTATAATGATCTTTAATGGCTATCGTTTAAAAACTTGTAGTGTGTATGGGGCTTTAGTTATAAATTGTTTCACAAATCACCCATACTCTATCCCTGATGAAACTTTAGTAAAACTCAAACGCTGTATATAATAACTTTTTGCCTTACTATCAGACAGCGAGTGCCACACCAGATGGACAACAGCTGGTGCAATATACTAGAGGAACGTGAACCACCGCAGCTATCACTCTGTGCGTTTGCTTGCAGGAACATCCTTATAGTAAATTCAATGTCTATCTTAAAAAGCCCCATCTTACCTCTTTAGCAAGTATCTAACCCCAAGTAGCGATAATAGGTATCTTGGGTTAAGTGCAGCAATTTCCCAACATCTGTTAACGTTCCTGCCAGTTCTATTGACTATTACAGAACCATCACAGGGGTGAGTGGATAGAGAAGAAAAGGGTTCCCTAACAAAAAAATAAATAAAATAAAAATAAATATACTTAGAATGTGTCCATACAGTAAGCAAGAAAACTGATGAACAACAAATGTGCATATTGTCTGTAGAGTAATGACATCAATCGTACATACTGATACATAACACTTAACATAAACAGACACAAAATTATAGTATTATTTGAGCCTACATGCGCACCGTGTGAGTTGCTAAATTGTTAAGTGTGAATAGTAGCGGCGATGCTTCCATAGGTTTATTTTACAATAAAAATGAGTCTGTGCTGCTGTCACATTTCTCTTGTACCCACTTACAAAAGTATCATTTTAATCAGCAAAATTATGAATTGATTAGATTACCATAAAATATTGTACACTTTATATATCATTTTCTAGAAATACATTGTAAAATCACACCAAGCCATCAGTAGATCAGCAGAGTGTTACCTGACATCTCTATTGTTTGCAGATTATCCTACCAATCCACAAATGTTAAAGGCAGTTTATGATTGAACAAATTACCAAATATGTGTATTAAATGCTACTTGTGAAAAGATAACACAAATGATTTTAATAATTATGCAGCATAGCATTCATAAATGTTGCTGTAACCACTCTCTAATATTTTAGTTTTTTCCCCATACTAATAATCTATACAGGGGCAAAAGAAAAAAACAAACAGAGCAGTATTTGTCTAAAAAAAAGTGGAAAAACAAGTACAAAACCCAAACATCTTGTGCACCGCAAACTGAACAGTTTTAGTGAAACTTGTGTGTCTGCTCCTTTAAAGGAACATGCATTAGCTAAGAGGCGTATGAGGAGTCAACCAATCATATGCTTGCAGTTTGTCCTTTGCAGCAGGAAGAATCAGTTGCTGGTCATTTTTATCTTTGCTGCCATATCTCATCATGCCTTTCTTGGATTTTGATACCAGCCTTCCCCAGCAACAGCTCCCAGTGGACTTTGCAGAAAAGCTCTGCTCAGCTGCTGCATCCATTCTGGGAAAAGCCAATGATGTAAGTAAAATAACGGAGTTGTATCTCACTGCCATTGCTAAGGAGTATGCATACACCTCAGGAATACAATCAGAACAGAATGTGTGACCGAAAACAAATTTTGGCATCAAATCCTTGTTATCTATCAGATTTCAAGCTTAATTATGCTCCTTCAAAACAAATACTGCTTTATTAATACAGTTACAGCTGTTCCTGAAAAAATAAATAAAGCTTTATAATATAAATAACGTTAAAGTGACTACAGCCCAGCTACTAAATAAAAGCAACTCCAGAGCTGCACTTACACTTTTTTTTTTTTTTTAAGTGCATGTGTAGACCTGAGCAATACCATGCTGACCTGCAAGGGGAGGCAAATTTATATTGTGAAAACAGAATTAGAACTGCGAGGTGAAGTTTCTTAGCTCAACTTTATTTTATAGATTAAACATAAAGCTATGCAGTATTTGAGTTGTATGAGGAAAAGTAAAGCATTTTCCCTGCATGTAAAAGAATTCAAATTAGTTTGCACCCTTTGCATTGCAAAATGGTTTAGTCCAGCTGTACATATGCCCTTTACTCTGAAACTCTGCTTCAGCCCTCTCATGCAGTTTAAAATGATAAATCAGTATTCAGTAATCAATTCTCTTGATGTTTGTGTAATTATGTTTTATCATTAGAAAGCCTGTGTTGTTTGCACTCAGACATGCATTTACTGTCCCTTTTTTTGTCCCTCTCCATAGAAGGTGAATGTGACCGTGAGAAGTGGGCTTTCGATGGTTTTGAGTGGTTCTCCAGCACCCTGTGCCCAGCTGATTATCTCCTCCATTGCTGTAGTGGGATCAGCAGAGCAGAACAAAGAGCACAGTTCAAAATTCTTCCAGTTCCTAAAAAAAGAGCTGAATTTGGGACCGGACAGGATTGTACTACGCTTTCAACCTGTGGAGCCTTGACACATTGGAAAAAAGGGAACCGTTATGACGTATTTGTGAGTCCAGATCGGGGTCATCTCCTGGAACACATTCCAACCACTTCTACAAAAAACTGCACATACTCTATTAATGGTTCATCTGAAATGCAGTACAAATGTTGTCTAGAAACTAATGGTTACATATTATGTAATGTTGCTAATAAAACAGGTCAGTGTTGTACATGACTTTATTGGATTCTGTAACATTATCGACCTGGAAAACATGCACTGTTGGTGGTGCTTGAGGCCTGGGTTTGGCCACCCCTGATCTATAGTACTATGTAATATTTGGATTAAAGTATACAATTTTTAAGTGAAACACCATAAAGTCTTATGGCTAGATTTACTAAGCTGCGGGAAAGGAAAAGTGGAGATGTTGCTCATAGCAACTAATCAGATTCTAGCTTTCACCTTCCTATTACATACTAGAAAATGTCAGCTATAGTCAGATTGGTTGCTATGGGCAACAGCTCCACTTTTCCATTCCTGCAGGTTAGTAAATCTGGCCCTTAATATTGATTTTTAATCTAGGTTTATGCTTCATCTGTGCAGCCTAAGAAACTTCTCAGCTTGCCATATCTGCAGCATACTTACCCAGGCCACATAATTAATAGAATATTTTTTCCCATTAATTGAATTATGGGTTAGAAAACAAAAGCAGTACACTGAACATTAAATTGTAAAAAAAATCTAAATAGTTTATGTATTCCTCCTAGTACGTACAGTATACGGATATGAAGAAATAAAAAGTGGATGTGGCTTTGCTGTAAAGTTTTGTTTTATAACACAATCCAATGTTAATCTGATGCAGCCATGCTTTTTTTTTAACCTATTGATTGATATTTTGATAGGATTGTACTACGCTTTCAACCTGTGGAGCCTTGGCAGATTGGAAAAAAGGGAACCGTTATGACGTATTTGTGAGTCCAGATTGGGGTCATCTCCTGGAACACATTCCAACCACTTCTACAAAAAACTGCACATACTCTATTAATGGTTCATCTGAAATGCAGTACAAATGTTGTCTAGAAACTAATGGTTACATATTATGTAATGTTGCTAATAAAACAGGTCAGTGTTGTACATGACTTTATTGGATTCTGTAACATTATCATAACTTTGGACCTGATTCAGAGATTGAAAATAAGAGAGGAAAGTTATGCCTAAGCAAAACCATGTTGATTTCAGGGGGAGTCAAGTTAATTGTATTCTTTGCATGGAGTGTGGGTCCCTGTTGCGAACGGCCCTATTTTGATAGGGCAGTTCCGAACTGGCTGGGCAATCGATTGCTTATGCCCCGAAAGGTAAGTAACTATCCCCAACCCACTCACCCATTCATAAAAAAAAATAAAATTCTGCGATGGCTCTCATTCGAAAAAGGGACAGCTGAAAAACAACTTTCGGGTATCCTTACTTCGTAATGACAAAGATAGGGATCAGCTTCACTTTTACACTGTTCTTTAGATTTTGGCTGGGAAAGGCCACCTTTCAATTCAACTTTCCTCTCTTATTTTCAGTCTCTGAATCAGGTCCTTTGTAGCTTATGTCATTTAAAGTCTAATCAGCGTTAGTTACTAGGGATGACTAGACATTAAAAGTAATATGACCGCAGACCTGGAGATGAAAGTCTATGTACATTCTACTGTTAATATGAATTGGTACAGTGGATATGCTCCACCTCTTACTTAGCAATTGACATGCTGTAACTTGCAAATTCTTCTGATAAACATTAAAAAGATTAGCGTTTTACAATTCATTTTCTATGAAGGACGTTTTTTCAAAGTCCACTATTGCTTCTGATATAAGTGGGTTACACAATTTCCTGTAAGATTATCCTTTTACCTGTCGGCGTAAAATGAGACTTTTAGACTGTCAGCTTTTATGTTGAAAAATAAAATGTGTCTGCTGAAGAAGAGTAAAAAAAACTGTTTAGTATGGGCAAAAACAGCTGAACTGAAAGAGCTGGGGTCTGGTTTCAATTGAAGTGGACACAGGAGCAGGAAAGAGCTGGCACATCCTTAGCGTTGGAGCAAGCCTTTTCAAAGAAATAAAAAATAAAGAAAATACAGACATTGACTCTACGCAATATATGACCAGAGGCAAGATTTACTAAACTGCGGATTCAGAAAAGTAGAGATGTTGCCCATAGCAACAAATTAGATTCTAACTGATCCTCTAGTATGTAATAGGAAAGGGAGAGCAAGAATCTGATTTGTTGACATAGGCCACCCACTTTTCCAAATTCGCAGTAAATCAGGCACCAGGACTCTAGATAAGTACATTGAAATAAACAGTTCTCTCCTCACATGATTCATGTAACATCAGATTTTGCCATATGTGTATGCATCTGTGCACCATTATTGGAACACAATCCACTCAATTCAGACTACCCACAAATATATTTTTGACAGGGGAAGGTGTGTGATTAAATGTACGGTATAGGCATGTTAACTATGTTAACGATCATACCTTGTACTGATCTAGGCTTCAATGGAAAAAAGGTGGGGTTTGGGTCACGGAAGTCCATGCGTGCAGAGGTAGTGGTTAGTGCAGGGTTGCTGACTCTCCCAACTCCTGAAATTTGGGCAATTCTTCTGTTATCCCGGTAGAGCCGGCAAAGCTCCCGCAAACCCCACCAGCGATCAATAACTATTGTAATCCCTAGCGATACTAAGGATGGGTGGGCCTTGATGATGTCATGAAGCCCTGCCCATCCCCTAGAACACTAGAGATTACAGGGGCTTAATGACTCGATTCACATAAATCTGTCATTAAGCCCCACCTCCATGCAGAAATCTATGGCTTCCCTCAGGGTTCCTGGAGGGAAGCTTTAAAAATTCGGCAAGCCTAAGTTAGTGAAGCGCTTGTACGTATGTGTGGATATAGAGGATCCTTACTCATGCTATGTTTGGATATCTTAGGATCCAGTCCCCAGTGACCAACAAATAATAAAATGGATCCAGAATTAAGAAATGTGGGTGTTGTCTTCAATACAGCACATACATGTGCTTCAGGCTTCCAGCACGGATCTGGATCCAGGCTGCCATGTCAGAAACTATTCAGACAGTGGGGCATCATGGTGGGAGGTGGGGTGTATTAAAATACTACAGAAATGGCTAGATAAAGCTCTTGTGTACAATCTTTACTGCACTTATTATTATTTTCCTTGGGGCTGGTGTGTAAATATTGGGTCTTGCATTCTGAAGTCTATATGTGAGGGGAGTGATATTGTATTCGCATGACTATAAGCTATTTCAACTCTGCTGGGGATGAAGTTGTAACCACAGAGGCAGTGGACTTCTGGATCCAGTCTAATCAGTATAAATTCCAGGAGGTAAATAACTAAAGAGGGTAGAGGCAGTTGGAATTCTCCAAGTGCAGGCACACTAGTGGGGAGAAGGACCCTTCTGAAAACGTGCCTCACATGAGGAATTTCAACAGCTGGTTAACATTAAAGAATTGATGTTTCTAGTGACAAATTAAGAAACCTTGCACAAGGAACATTTGGGTGACTCCCTCACATGTAGAAGTCATTATTCTTAACACAATTTCACTGTCTAAATACACTTTATAGAATACGGATCAAAGTATCTTAGGGAAAAATAATAATACTGTATATTAGTTTTTCTGAAACATAATAAAAAAAAAACCTTCCAGCACGCCAGTAGATGGCGACAAGCATTCAGTTCGCCCCCATGCTCTCCCTCAGTAATAGCTGTTTCCGGGAGTACCAATGTGGCTTCCAGCATGTCTCTATCTTGGGTTGGCTAGTAAAAAGCATGTATTTGATTGGTCACTTGGTGCCAGGCTAGCCTACGGCTAGCACTGATATTACAGGGTGCTTTTGGTCCGTGCGGATGAGTGCTGGAGGCGGTTGCCGTGGTGACCGGAGGTGAGTTTCCCGGTTTCCTCCCGGTAATCCTCTTTACTGGGGAGACCAGTTGCACCTCTGCAGCACCCCGTTACCCCAGCTGTGATATGGCTGGCGCACGGAGAAGGGATGGGGATCTGTGTCTAGGCCGAGTAGACTGGTTCATTCTGTCAGAAGAGTTGCAGTTGTCAAAGATATTTCCTTTATTAAAGATTAGTCACAATAAAAGCCATTGACTATATTTTCCTGCATTATTATTTAGTTGCCCCCCAATCCATTTTTAACTACTGTTTTCACAGACAATAACATCCAACTTGATCTTAACATATATTCCTGTAATACTTGCATATGTCACTTATTAACATTTATATTATTTTGGTTAATGGAGGATAGCTATCTTTATCACAAAGCATTAATGATTTTTATTTAAATAAATACCCCCTCATGCCAAAGTTGTTTTTCACCACAAAATTGTAGCTCACTATTTTAATTACTATTAGATGATCATAGCTGTGACATGGGTGTCTCTTGAGGCATGGTATTTTTAGGAAGTATAACCTGAGACTTGGGGAAATTGTATTGATAAAGGGGGGAGGGGTGATTTGTACACCACCAAGCTTATTTCCCTTATGTACCTATAACTATATGGTGTTGTGTACCAGAATGCAATCAATTTTAATCTTTTTTGGGGAGAGATTTCTGTCAAAATAGTGATCATAATTTAATAATAATGATTAATGCAAATCCTTTAAAATATGACATTATATTTGGGACATTTTTGGTGTGAAAATATTTACAAACCATTTTGCTTTTAATAATGCAGAAATACAAATAGCTAAAATATTTTTTATTAAAATGAAACAAAGAAATTTACTCTATGCTTGTAATAGTTTAAACATATTCCACCAAGCCACCTGGGAGAGGTGTTTTTTATATTTGTCTTGGGATTTCTCTCACAGAACGTATCCTGTGGTTACTGATCACTCCTACTAGTGTTTCCTGGGCACCTGACACTTAATTCTTGCTTGTGTTAAATGTCCTCACTTTAGGAGTGTAATCAATGCCATTCCTAGGCTCTTCCAGTATCTGCAACTGCATACAGAATTATTATTTTTTTTAAAATAAATTTTGTGATTACTATGTGGCATTGTCTTCTTTCATTTATATTTGCTATGGGTGTGGGTCACCGCTGAGAACAGCCTATTTTCGAAAGGGTTGTTGTTGGGATCCCATTTCCGAAGAGGCAGCTCGTTAGAAGCTTTATACCCCGCCACAGACAGGTAATTCCCTAAACCCAATCCTTATACTAATTCTTACCCTAACCCTCCCCTTCCATTACCCTAATCCTAAATCTCCCTTACCTGCAGCCCAACCCTGAAGCAGGGTACACACTGGGGCTTTTCAGCAGATAATCTCTCCAATTGCACACAAAAGACCGTTTCACAAGATAGCTTACCAGTGTGTACAGTACACACTTGCAAAAGATTTGATTCCGTTGATCTGGCATATTAGGATCTTCAAAATATAACAGATCGTTTGAAAAGATTTTTGAGCAACTTTGGACAGTATACACAGGTAAGATATCTGGGGAAACATGGTTGTGTGATTGGAAAGATTATCTTTTGAAAAAGCCCTAGTATGTACCCAGCCTTAGACTACCTTCCACACAGTCTAATCCTAAATCTCTCTTTCTAGGCTCCATCCCCTCCCTGCAGACTAACCCTAAGACCGCCCTACTAAACTACATCCCCTTCCCTGCCGTTGTCAGTCCCTGGCTAGAAAATCTTCTTTCCAAAATAGGGACATCCGAAAGTTCCTTTTCGGATGTCCCTATTTCGAATAGTCCCCGCTTTAGAATTTTATGCCAATCGGCATACTCACCCGTTCTTTTGCGGAAATACCGCCAGACCGCAGGGAAAGGTGAGTAACCTCTCCAGGGTGCGGGGGAGGTAGGGTTGGCGTCAGGCTGCCAGGAAAGGAGGGCTAGGGTAATGAGAGGGGGGGATTAGGGAAAGGAGTGGGGGACTTTTCTCCTTACCTTTTGGAGCACCGAAAGCTCAGTGGTCCATGGATCGATTGCTATGCCTCATCGAGGCATATGCAAACGAAATCCCAGCCGGTTCGAAACTGTCTGGGAAGAAACGGCCCTATCGCAATAGGGCCGTTCTAAGCGGGGACCCACACCCCTTCCCTGCACCTGGTGGCGGGATTTGGAAATAGGGCTCTATTCTAAAATACAGCCGACAATTGGCTGTGGGTAAATATAAAATGGGTGTTCACAGCAGAACCCATTTACTATTATAATATAGTTTGTAATTGGCTACTCTTCTGGTGCCTTTCTTTATTTTAAATGGAAGCTGATCTTTAACGCTCTTGTCCTAGCTGGGTATAAAGTGAGGTGGTATAGGGAAGGATTAGGTGGACTTACTTGATAGGTCCCTTTGAAATGGATTGTGGTCCATTTATTGAACCGATATAGTCAGAGCTGTAGAGGGCAGGGGAAACACCCCACTGATTTTTTTGCTTCCACGTATTAACACATATTTTCTTTAATTTTATTTTTCTTCCTTTTTAGAATGGATTCTTGTTAACAGCTATATCCACATTAAATATTCCAGAATGGTAAATTCCTCTACATTTTAAATATACAAGAATGTTATTAAATATTAGTTATAATTAATTTGTTATTTTTGCTCTTTGGATATTAGATTCGCATAGCAGCTTTAAACGCTGCTTCTGTTATAGAGGGAGAACATGAAGAGACTTTTAAAAGTCACAAAACGCAGACGAAAGAGGCTCAGGTAAGACCTGCTCGTTCATTTCTTTTTTATTTCCCCCCTTGAAGTTCTTGATGTAATTTTTCGTTGGTTATGTTTGTAGGAGGCTGAGGCGTTTGCTCTTTACCACAAAGCCTTAGACCTGCAGAAGCTTGACCGCTATGATGAGTCCTCCCAGGCCTATCACCAACTGCTAGACACCTGTCTTCTGCAGGAAGTGAGTTTAGTGAACTGACTAATGATGTTTAATTGATGTAGGCAACTAACCCTATTACATGTCTTTTTGGCAGCCTAGCAGTTTTCATTGCAACAGTAATGTACTTTTGATTTTCTAGTTGATGATGGGTGTAGAGGATTTTGGGGTTAAGGTGAAATTTTTGCAGTAAAATATGCTGAATAATGTGAATAAGTTGGAAAACATATTGGAGATCTAGATCCTTGTGTGTTCTTAACCCATTATATGTGGGATTGTTCTCAACAGGATAGGAGCATGCAGCATTAGCAGTTAGAAGTTCTAAACCTGATGGAATGTAATAAATAACAAGCTCAAATGTCTTTGTGCTTTTGCAGAAGACAGATATTGTTTTGCAGAATAATTTAGTCTTCTCTTCATATCACTGTTCGTTTTTAATTGACTATGATCTGTACTACGAAATGAATGTCAAATTGCTGGGTTTTCAGGCTGTACCTTTGAGTGATGAAAAGGAGGGTCTAAAACATCCTGGGTTAATGCTAAAGTATTCAACCTTTAAGAACTTGGCCCAGCTTGCAGCACTTCGTGATGATCTGGAGACTGCAATGGAATACAACCTTGAGGTATCCGATCCATCTTTCTAATAGTAAAACATTTATTTCTCATTCTTTTCTGAATTTCTGAAATTAGTAGTTTAAGACTAACGATAACCAACAGTTTGATTTTGTTGTACGCTATATGTTAATAAAGGCACAATGAAAATACTTTAATCACAGTGAGTAGTCACTGCCATACTGCTAATTGGATACTGTATAATCATTTCTGTGGTCACAGCGCAATTTAGTCTTGTAATCCTAAGTATATAATTTGGAAACGAAATATTTCCTATAAGTGAATGTTCGCTCAGACTACTACTTTCTACTTATTTTCCTCTAGATTGCACTTAGGCAAAGACATTTTAAGTTTAATATAAATGTATAATTGTTTATTATAACTTGGCACACATCTGTCTATACAGGCTGTCATGCTGGATTCTACTGATGTGAATCTGTGGTACAAGATTGGTCGACTGGCTCTACGGCTTGTGCGCCTTCCGCTGGCGAGGCATGCATTTGAAGAAGGTCTTCAGTGTAACCCAGATCACTGGCCTTGCCTGGATAACCTGATCACTGTACTGTACACAATCTGTGACTTTGGCAGTAAGTAACACAAACCTACTATAATGTAGAAGAGCATTAGTAGAATTCAATTAGCAAATTCAATATATGAAATTAGTTTGCACCCCTCATCCTGAAACATGATTTTATTTTTATTTTTTTATTATATTAGATGTCAAGTAAATATAAATTATACCAAATAACACTGTGGAGGAAAATACAACCAATTAAATGCAGTACATTGTGTGTGAATTGATTTTAATGAGTGTTTTCTCACTTATGTATTTCACAGACTGTCTGTACTTTATCTGCAAGGCTTTAGAAAGAGACTGTCGCTTCAGCAAAGGTTTGGTTCTAAAAGAAAAGATCTTTGAAGAGCAACCATGTCTAAGGAAGGACTCTTTCCGTATGTTTCTAAAATGGTGAGTATT
>WWET01000160.1:501858-512151 GCA_011038615.1 Limnodynastes dumerilii | reverse complement strand
CTACAAGTCTGAGACCATGATAGTGGGTATATGTAAGCCCGGGAAGAGCCCCTTACTCCCTGATTCCTATTTGCCAATTACCTTATTAACTATGGATATTAAATTATTGGCCAAGCTCCTTGCCATCTGGCTGAACAGGGTAACTTTTTTCTATTATTCATGCGGACCAGGCAGGATTTATACCGGGTAAATCCACTTTCATCAACCTGAGGCAGATTGTTCCCTCACCTTCAGGTACCTCATGAAGCTGAGGAAGGGGCAATGGTGGTGTCTTTAGATGCTGCCAAGGCCCCTGACTCGCTGGAATGGGGATATCTTTGGGGATATAATTGTTTAGAAGATATTGTCATTTGTGTTCCTTTGCCAGGCTTTTTTTTTACCCAACATATAGACTAAAATGAACATACAGGGGAAGTAATATATAATATCTGCCTATATGGGCAACAATATATCATTTCAAATAATGTACATTTTCCTATTATTCAGTGACATGTCCATACACGATGCGCATGTGAGTGAGGAGGAGACAAACAAGATTTTGGAAGAAGCAAAAGATTTGCGCAGGAAGAGACAAGCTTTAAATGTAAAAAAGGTGGACCCTGATTTAAAATTAATTCATCCCCTCCCATTTTTAACGTGAGTTAAATTTTTTTATTATAATTAAGTACAAGTTTATATTGTGTGACATGTGGTAAATGTTTTTTTTTTGGTTATGTTCCCAGTTGGAAGTGTCTTGGGGAAAGTCTGTTGACTATGTACCGTCACCTTACAACCTGCGAACCACCTCGTCCTAGTTTGGGGAAAAGGATTGACCTCACAGACTACAAGGATCCAGAGCATTTTTTTCAGGTTTCTCAAACCTCCTCCTCTCCTACCAGCAAAGCCTTGGACACACCTAGCAGCTCAACACCACCAACACCCTCTGTGACAGTGGCTGAGCCCTTCCCAGCACTCTCCTCTGCCAACCCTGCTGTGTCTACCCAAAATATTACAGACACCTCCACTCCACAAGGTGAGTGGCACATAAAATAAAGGCAATACGTTTTCTGGCAACAGTTCATATTTTCCTTCTAAAAGGGAATTGTTCTGTTGACCTATAAGTATAAATTCAATATTTGTTTGTCAGTACTTTAATAGCCGTGGCATTCTGATTTTACATAAGATCAATCCACTGGAGATAAGACCAAGAAGGGCGTTAAAAGGAAGAGGATATGCGAGGATGCAGGAGAAACGGCCAAGAGGCGCTCAGCACGTGTACGCAACACCAAATGCAAGAAGGAGGAAAGGATTGATTTTCAAGAATTATTGCTGAAATTCTTGCCATCCAGGTATAACAGTTACTGTGTTATGTACTAATGAAGGGCCGTATTCAGAGAACCGCGTTCACGGCGAGTTCTGTGCGTATTTTTAGGTACGTTTCAACTGCGCATGCGTAGTAACTTTTTGTACGTACTTCACGTAGATTATACGCACAGAAGTACTTCACAAATGGACTTGTGACTCGCACTTGTGTACATACGTACAGATATGTGACGCAAAAATACGCACGGGAAAATTTTAATAAAAATGGGTGGGGGAAGGCATTTAAATGAAGGAAAGTGGGCGCTATTATCATGAATTGCACGTACGGAGGACACATACACACGGAACTGCACATGGAAAGATTCAAGTGGTCTATGGAGACAGAAGTCACCGACAGCACGGCTGAGAGAGGGCAGTGTCATGGGTGTGAGGGGGTTTGGCCTGCATCGGCCGTGCATATAACTGCTATCTGATATGGTAACGGATCTCTGAACACGGCCCATCGTCTCTTTTGATAACTGTATACTTAAAAAGGGTTGTGTTTGAAAAAGGCCTCGGCACAGTCATCCTGGACCGGAGTCACAGATCGGAATGCGTTATGTGCGGCTGTCTCCGCAGCTGATTCACATGACATGCTGAGTGCCATAAGGCTTCCTTAACTAACCGTTCGTATTTTTTTTTCCGCCTTCTTCTTAAATATCTACGTGCAGTCTATTTTTTTTTTACCAAGTGGATGTTTGGATCCTCAATCCAGTTCCCATTGATATCCGTCAAAACTTTGTTTGTGTCACCTTTAGGCTCCGCAAATCTGACTCTGAGGAAGAGGAAGACTCATTTGGCAATTATGAGATGCATTCAGACCTAAAGCATGAACATTTCTCAGCCGGGGCTCTTGTAATGTCTTTTGATTCCACAACATTCACAGAATCAGGTTAGTGCTAAATTATAGCCCTACTCCACACACAGAACAATTATTGTGCTCCTTTACCCATGTCCTTTGTAGCAGTGTTAAGACAATAAAATGGGTCTCCAGCAAACTCAAGTATGTAGAACATACACTTCACTCTGGTGATCTAGCTGATGACAATATGGTATTTCTGTAGCACTGGGGTAAATTTATTGTGGGGTGGTGGATTTGTGTGTTTCCCTTTAAATGATGTTTTAATGTTGTGGGCTATTTTTTCCACCAAGATGATCTGTTAGCAATATATTTATTAAACTAATTTTAAATTGCATCATGAAATTAACTCTTATTATATTTACATTAAAACGTACAATCAAAACGAAGCAGTTACAATTTGTTTGTACATTTGAATTTTAAACAGTAAGCAAAGGAAAATAAAAAGGTTAAGGGCCAGATTTACTAAGCTGCATGTTTGGAAAAGTGGAGATGTTGCCTATAGCAACCAATAAGATTCTAGCTCTCACTTTCCTATCACATACTAGAATCTGATTGGTTGCTATGGGCAACATCTCCACTTTTCCAAACCCGCAGCTTAGTAAATCTGGCCCTAAGTGTGACTCTCTTGTTGCTGGTATGATGTATATACAAGGTCACTATATGCTTTCATGCACCTATCTGTATTAACCTTTAAATTGATTTGAGCAAGCACCATTTTGTGTATTTTTGTTTGGAAGTATAACTGGGAGCAGCAGCTGTCAGGGGTGTTGGTTTACAGCAGCTGTTTTGGAGGCTTTAAGGGGAGTCTCCTAATGTGAGTTAGTTCTCATTTTAAAACTATGACCCAATATGTAATTTCACTGTTAGACTTAGGAGCACCATAGCAGAAAGGCCGGGGGCTTCTTATATATTTGAAAATGTGTGTAACGGACGTTTCTGTATTTTATGTTACAGATAGAATGGTGTAGTTACTTACTGGTTACTGGGAGCTTTGTTGGGGCATGTGTTGATTTTGTTTTTATTGAAGGAAAATATATTACCATAAAACATTACAAATAAATGCTTACGTTATACTACAAAAAACTTCCTCCATGCAGCTTTCTGACTACTCACATTGGCGTGGATCCAGAACTTAGCACGCTAGCCGGAGACGTAAAAACGCTATTTTGTATGTACTGCGCATGCACGCGGCAGATGTTACGCCACGTAACTCTACCAGCCTATGATCAACAGCGTAACTACGAACGAAGGGGCGTGCCAACCATACGACACCCGTAATTACGCTTCGGAGACGGGCTGAGGCATTGAATTCATACAGTATGGGGGTGCTTAGGCGCGTATGTGAAGCCTAAGCCTGGCGTAGCATAGAAAATATGCTACGCCATGAAACGTAATGTGAACGTAGCTCTGGATCTGGGCCATTGTGCCTGATCCAGACTTTATATTGTTTTACGTATGCAATTATACCTAAGTTACGCACTACTAAGAGTAATGCACTCCCCTCTCACGTACCTAACTTATCTGACTTATGTGTTCAGAGCCCTGTCTTAATTTTTCCTTGCGCATCTCTGGTCATACACAAGTGCCTTACCCGGCCCATACTGTACAATTTAAATGCCTCCCTCCGCCCACAATGCGTATATTCAGCTTGCTTGGGATGTACAAGTTGGGTACGATCAAAGTTAGGATGAGTAACATCTGCCACGCGCATACGCAGTGTGTTCCCATGCATGCCGCATGCGTAAATTGGCTGTTGTTATAAAGCCTGGATCAGGCCCTTTGTGTATATCCCGTTTATGTTGTGTTTATGTTTTCAGAGAAGCAAGATGTGCATCAGTTTTTGCTGGATAATTTACAAAATGGAGGAATCTTGGAACTTATGATGAGGTATCTAAAAGTGATTGCCCAGAAGTTCATAGTGAAGTGGCCCTCAGGTCTGACAGATGTGGTGCTTAATATGTATGCTAGCTGGAGGAAGCACAGCAATGGGCTGCCCAATCCTCTGCTGAGAGATTGCAAGAATGAGCACATTCGGGTAAGAAAAGGGACAATATAATGCAATTTCCTTAAATCTGTTATAATGATTTTATGTAATAATGAAGCATTGGTTAAATTGTCATGCCTTATGTTCTCTATACTCTGCCTGTTATACTTTTGTCCATGGCATCCTTAAATAGACTCTGATCATATATGCCAACTGAAATGTTACTATTACATTTGCTTCTGTTCACCTTGGTGTTGTGGTGTTAAAATATAATAATTTTTTTATGTTTTTGTTTTTCTGTGTTTTAAAAGGACATGATGGTTATGAGTCTGACATGTATGGAACTTCAACTTGACCAATGGCTTCTGACCAAAGTGAAAAACGGCACAGGTATTTATTGGGACAGCCTGCCCTAAAGTACTGAGGACCGTATTCACACTTTAGAAGCATCTGCGGGGTTGCTTACTGTTCGGCGCATCGTGTTCAGTGCTCTGAAGATCGATTGCTATGCCTCACCGAAGCATAAGCAATCGATGACCCAGCCAGTTCGGAACTGACTGGGAGTGAACGGACGGGACCCACACTCGTATGGAAAGAAGCTGGGGAGGGTGGAGTAAATGAAACACTGTTTGTATTCTTAAGAAGGAAAATCAAACGATAAGTTAGGGGAACATCTATGGCATTCATAAGTGCCCTAGATTCGTGAAAAAGAAGAGGAGGTTGCACGAAGGGAGCTTTTAGTTAGGTGTGGATACACGCATATCCGCACCTACTTAAATCTGTAAGTGTGAATATGGTCCTGAGTCTCTATCTGTTATCATGTTTCATGTTCTGTGTGTTTGAATTATTACTTATTTTAAAGACATAACATTTGCTATTTTTTTGGTAGTTTCCCCTCGGAAGTGTCCTCCTGGTCTCCCTGAGGAATGCTTTGGACCAGACTTTCCTGGCCCTCACTTTATTGAGGATCAGATGATGATGGGCTTTGCAGGTTCCCAGAGAGATCTGTTTCCAGATGGCTGGCTAAATTATATAGTGAGGGTTTACTGGCTGAAGGCACGATTTTTGGCTCTGCAGGTCAGTTGGCTGGTTAAATTGAGCTGTTGATTATTGACCATGTATTGTAATGAAATTGATTACTTTTTTTGTCCAATCCCCTGCAACTTAAAGGCAGAATGGAAACTTGAGGCCAGATTTACTAAGCTGCGGGTTTGCAAAAGTGGAGATGTTGCCCATAGCAACCAATCATATTTTAGCTGATATTCTCTGGTATATAAAAAGAAAGTGAGAGCTAGAATCTAATTGGTTGCTATAGGCAACATCTCCGCTTTTCTAAACCTGCAGCTTAGTAAATCTGGCCTTTGGAGTGTTAAATGGTCACTTACATTTGAAAATACATTCAGTATTGTTGACAAATTAATTGGACATGAAATTTTGAATGTTCTGTAATAAATTATTTATTGTACGGAAATGTTTTTAAACATGGTTGTTATTTTTAATTCAGGGAGACATGGAGCAAGCTTTCGAAAACTTTGATATTTGCGCCGACTTGCTTCAGAGCCCAGAGGCCGAACAATACAGATTGCAAGAAAATAAAGATGCTGTTGTTATCAGACTACCCAATCTGCAGCTGGATTCTACCGTGTCTGTGGAGGAGGTTAGCTCAAATTCTCCATACTTTATTTCTTTTTAACTTCCAGAAAGTTATTGTTGCAGTTTATACATACAGCTTGATTCCACTAGAACCATTATTTCAAATCCATGCAATATAGTCTTGATTTTTAATAAAAAATCACTGTTTAAAAACTAGACTTAGAGTAGGTTGCTGATAGCCTGGATGGACACATATGGGTTGAGTGGGTCACCCAGGATTGATCTCTGGATCTTGGGGAGCACCATTGCAACTCACAAATCTATTCGATAGTGTTGCTACCATGTAAAATCTGTAAAATATTAGCAAAATATGTAAAATATTAGCAACCCTAAATATAAAATAGTACTTTACTTAGCAGATCTCTGAGAGACAAAACATGCTGCTGCTTTTTATACCAACCTCCACACTATGGAATAATGTAAGACTTGAATTGCAAACACTGACTTTGCAAAGAAGTTAGGCCAATCCTTTGCCGTTTTCTGTGGTAGGGTTGTATTGTCAATTAATTGCATAGCCTTCTTCCCTTAACCTAGTGGTTCCCTCTGAACATCCAGGATTTAGGATATGGATCAAATTAGCCAGGACTGTGACTGTGGGAATAGAGCATTCATCACTACATCAAATCTTAAAAATTTGTGAAGGACCTCTTGTGGTTTGCAGTCAAGGACCTGTACTTCCAGTTCTAGGCTCTTCTTTTCTTTCTCTTCAAGACTCTTCCTCTCCATCTGGCAGTGGTTGGTGATCTGCATATGGCTATTTCACTGGTCCTAATCTTGCCTCTAGAAACTCACTGTGCCCTCATTTGAGAGCTGAGGGGAAGGGAGGTTTAACAGGAACTCCCTTTTTCAACCTTGGATTGGACTGTTCTTACCACAGACGCCAGCATTGGGCTAGGAAACTAGGTTTTATATTATAACAGGGTTTGAAGACCATATATTGTCTGGTGTGAGCACAGGGGGCACTGCATGGCTTCCTTTAGGTTCTTAATCTCTTCTCCTACTTGACAAGGGCCTCTACCTATTATCACAGAAAGCTGTCTGGGATTGGTGCACTATGGCACTTGCAAGTCTTGGTTTTGGAAACAACACACCTTATATAACTGACCAGGAGGTTGTTTCTTTTATCTTATCCAGGCAGATTTTTAGAGCTGTGGTTTCCACATTGAGTCCTGTGCCCTGACCGTTTCATCCCTGCCAATAGTTACAGTTTTTCCAAGATAGAAATGGAGATACAGATATAAGACGGGAACCAGACTAATAGAATGTGCACGTTTACTGCTGCAGGGCATGCACACATAACAGATCTCCAGCACGGATCTGGATCCTCAGGGTTCATGCTTCCATGCTGGAAACCTTTCCATATGATAATCCTTAGTGTAATATCGTGCAGTATTTCCCTTACATTGTGCATTGCAATTATCTACCAGAAACTCTCATATTTAGATATTAGTGAATAAATACACAATAATCTGACAGTGAGAGGGGGAGACAATATTTCATAAACAAATAATGTGACATATAATTGTCTCGATATGAAGAAAAATAGGTATGTTGCTGATATTGAATGCTTTCCGGATCATGAGATTGCTCTTAAAATGGAATCTCTAGTTTGTGGCCCTTTTAAAGGGAATGCGATTTATTTACTGACGGCTGTTTCCCTGCTTTTAGATTGAAAACAGTCTGAAATCCTTGGAGAGGTGCCAGTCATTAGAAGAGATTCAGAGGTTGCATGAAATGGGGGACTACGCTTCTGTCATTCGCCTGGTGTGCCCTACATTGTGCATGGGTGGTTACAGTCGGAATAAGCACCTTGATTTCATTACGTCTCCCCCTGAGAGACCCGCACAACTACTACTTATGCAGGTGAGCACCAGTGGAACAGTGGGAAGGTACAATAAGTAAATTGGTTACAAGAATGCACCAAATGTGTAACTTTGACTACTGGAACTAGTTTCCTATATAACATTAAAAACTATGTGGTTTAAATAACTGATAAGTTGGATAACGTTATGATGGGAATGCAGGGCTGTATCCAAGATTCTGGACACCCCTGGCAAAGGGAATGACTTGGTGAAACTCTTCTAGGTGACATCCTTAAAGGCTTACCCTTACACCCCCCCTCCCCAATAATCAGTCAGGCCTAACATAACAACCTTGATTTCATTACGTCTCCCCCTGAGAGACCCGCACAACTACTACTTATGCAGGTGAGCACCAGTGGAACAGTGGGAAGGTACAATAAGTAAATTGGTTACAAGAATGCACCAAATGTGTAACTTTGACTACTGGAACTAGTTTCCTATATAACATTAAAAACTGTGGTTTAAATTACTGGATTGATTCCTGGATCTGTGTTCTTTATTAGTCGGCGAGTGCCTGACATAACTTTGTTTGTGTATTTTGGATTGCGTACCGCTGCACCTATATCTTGGATACGAGAAGTGCCCTTCACCTCCAGAATTTGTATGGTTTAAATAACTGATGAGTTGGATAACATTATAATGGGAATGCAGGGCTGGATCCAAGATTCTGGACACCCCTGGCAAAGTGAATGACTTGGTGAAACTCTTCTAGGTCACATCCTTAAAGGCTTACCCATACATCCCCCCTCCCCAATAATCAGTCAGACCTAACGTAACATAACACCCTTCCCCCTTAAAAAAAATCAAGCACTTCTGTTTACCCTCAAAATTCTTGTTATCCCTTATTGTCTCTCTGGTGCTGTTTAACTGGTTGTTAGGATTTATGAGCCGCTCCAGCCATACATCAGTTAGTGTGAGATATTCCAGTACTCTGACTGGTAGATGACCAGCGCTGTCCACTTAATCATAGTGTGCTGCACAAGCACAAATGATGCACCTTAGGGAAAATATCACTGGTGTAGTTACAGCCCTATAGGAACAGTAAAATCCAATGAATTAATATGTTTATATAAATAACATTGGGCTGGATTCACAACACATAATTTTTAACATACATGCCTTATTTTTCGATTCTAGCTACTACACATGCATAGTAACTAATTTACGCTACTATCTACGTTGTATTTTAAAGACCGCATGTACGCAATCTACGTAACGAAACACTACGTAGGTAGCGTAAATAGTTACTACTCATGCGTAGTAGCTAGAATCGGAAAATAAGGCACATATGTTAAAAATCCGACCTATTGTGGATTATCTAAGTTCAGCCTTTTAGTATAACCAGGTGATTTTATTATTACTGTTGATATATTACAAGAGTTTCCAAAAAAGACTTGATTTGTGCAGTAGAAATGAATAATAGATGTAATATCATTAACAGTCCGGTCTGTGGCTGCTTGTAATCCTGATACGCTCAAATGTTTGCCTCTGGGGGTGATTGTAAATGAGAAATGTAGTTTCACGCTTAATCAGTATGCTGCCAAGACTTTCACACAAATGTTTTGTTCTACAAATGATTCAAATTTAGCAGCTGTTTAGATGTGTTACTTGGTGATAGAAACACCTAAGCTCCAGACTGCACAGTGGTAAAACTCCATACGTTTTCCTGGTTATAACCCTCTCGCTCACAGCCAAAGTATGTAGACAGATGCTGACTGGCGACTTTCTGGAGTAAAGAAGGTAATAGCTGTGTATGCATAACCTTTAACAGCTATATGGGGTAGATCCAGAACTACGTACGCGAACGGTTTTACGCTAGCCGCTGACGTAAAATCGCTCATTAGTATTTACTGCGCAGGCGCGCGGCAGATGTTACTCAACGTGCCACCCGTTCCACACCCGTAATTACGCTTCTGAGGCAGGGTGAGGCATTTAAATCTTACAGTCTGGGCGTGCTTAGGCAGGTACATACGTGTGGCTTGTACGTACTTCAGTACTTACGCTATGTAAAGTTAAGGCAGGGTTTGGCAAACCTAAAATGGCCAAATATGTACGAGTGAGGGGAGTGGCTAGGGGAGCGCATAGTAAATACGCTACGTCTTGAAATGTAATGGAAACGTAGGTCTGGATCTGGCCCTATGTTTCTACACTAAGTACTATACCACAGGTAGCTCCAAAAAATGTCTGGAGGTGGTATTTATGTTGTCAACAAGGTATTGTTTACTTCAATACACATAATGAACTAGTAATATAATTAATATCAATTTATTCCAGGTATGCAACTTCTGTTATGTTGTTTCACTTTTCCTATACAGCAAACATTAATACTCAGCTGGGGGAGGGGGCCTCTTTTTCTAACGACAACTATGTAGGCTAGCACTAAAACCTTGCTGAAAACCCTTACTACTGTCAGATCACTAGTTTAATCATATATTTGTGCCTATTTTTGTTGATGATATTTTATAATATGTAACTACTATATTTTATACATTTTATATATTAACAGCAATCCCCATCCCTATGCCTTTTGTTATAGAACTTGCTAACGAGTCTGTCATCATGCATTTTAGAATGACTCCATGCTCTTTCCC
>WWET01000160.1:439945-501837 GCA_011038615.1 Limnodynastes dumerilii | reverse complement strand
CCTCTTATATGATTCCCGTCTGAAAATCTCTGACTTCAAGCAATGCTTTGAATGTTCAGAGATTGCCCTGAATGAAGCTATCCAGCAAATGATGAGTCCATCGTCAAGCACAGCAAAGGAGGAATGGGTTGCCACAGCAACACAGTTACTTACAGGAATAGATCAGTCTCTGTCGTCTGACAGTAGTATCTTGCAGGAGCCAATACCGATGCAGCGGCTCATCCGTCTCAGCAATAACCTCATACAGGTAATAGACACCAAGTGCTTTATGTATGTCCAACCACTTACATTCAAATATATAATATTTCACACACCAAACACTACTGTCTGTGACTGTGTCAAAAAGACAATTTGTGCAAGGGGGCTAGATCGTCAATGCCAACTTAGTTTAAAACCGATGTTTACAGTTTATCAAAGAACTAGACTTGGTCTTGGAATGAATTGCAGTCTGTAAAAATTAGCTGTATATAAAGTTAAATAACTGACATGAAAACTGCTATAACTGGAATGGCAAGTACTGTATAGTAGTGGCATGCCACCTTGAAATACTGGCTGTTTGTTTGTTATTCTGTGTCTTCAGGGTCCAATGCAGCATAAAGATCCACAGTATTACCTAATAAATACCCAGCACCATTTTTACAATTACATTTATTAATATAAATATTTTCCAAAAGCCCTTGTTCACCTCATATTGGTCCCGTTTTTGGTATTGCATCTATACTAGGATCAAATTACTTTCCTTCCTTTCCGTTTCCTGTTCCTTTTCCTTCCCTCTTTGTTTTCTTTAGGATGTGTCTATTGTGGAACTAGATACCACACAGTTCATGCTGGAGCTATTAGTACTACAGGTATCAGCATAGTCAATCAGTGACACTAGAGCTGCAGGTTGCATAGTAGTACTTTTGGAACCCCTTGGGTTGGATGTAGTGGAGCCCCAGTTCTGTTCTGTATGAAGTCTGTTTCATTATCCCTGGCAGACACGATTTTCCACCACTTGTGAGTCACTTTACATGGCATAACAAATATCTTGTTTTACTCACTGTGGAAGGTTGTCCAATTATATCTGACTTGCATGTTCTTTACCCTACCTTATCCTTTTCTCTATATGTACCACTGTTCGTACGGAATGCCTCGTCGTACAGAAGTGCCTAACCCAGCACATACTGTACAATTTAAATGCCTCCCCCTGCCCACAATGCGTTTAATTGAAGGCACGGAGTGTTGTCATGCCCCAGTGTATGGAATGTTGATCATATGTAAACCACATCCGTATGTTCCTACTCCTGATACGTAACATTTGGTGTGCACATGGACAGTATGATCACGCTGTTTGTAAATCGGATGTCATTATTAAGTCTGGATCAGGTCCTTGTTTCTTAAAAGGCTGATGTCCATTGTGGTGTGCAATCAGTGCTCACCAAGTTGTTTGTCCTCCTTGTGATAAAACAAACGTTGTTATACCAGATGTAGTCTGGATTTTGTGTTACCCCCTAATACTTTGCAATTTATCAAGAACAATTTGTTGATTAAAAAAAAACCTATACATTCTTCTGTGACTTTATCTCAGCATAATATTGATCTTTATAGTTCTCTTTCAAAATCTCTACAATAAAAAATGAGCAATATTCAAGTAGCCAAGAAAACACATTTTGCAATTATTAGAGTGACCGTGGATGAAAACTACTCTGTTGAATATTGCAGATCATTCCAATCCATTGATATTTTGGGAAAGATCACTATAGAATTGTGTTTTATTCTTCTAGCTGATAGACTGCAGTATGGCTGTTCAAGAGGAGGCTAAAGAACCAGCAGTGTCCTCTGTCCTACCCTGGATCATATTACATAAAGTCATTCAGTATGAGGAGGAACAGAACAGCGACCACAAAGAAGGTATTCCTCTGTTCCTCTATTCCTCTGTTCCTCTATTCCTCTAAATCTTTTAAGCAAAAGAACTGATGGAAATAACTCCTCTGTGTTTATTCTACTTGCACACATCAATGTTAAGGTATTGTTTAGGAATAAACCATGAGATTGTATTTCAGTCCTCACCTGCCTTTGATGCCTATATATTAGTAGCTGGTCCATATAATATAAATACACACACACACACACACACACACACACACACAGGCTCATAAGTTTTTGATCTGGGTCAAAGATTTAAAAGAAATTGTTGTATATATACACACACACACACACGTGTATATATATATATACACACACACACGTATATATATATTTATACACACACACACACACACGATATAATATAAATACACACACACACACACGTATATATATATATATATATAATTACGGAGCAGCAGTTTTAAAGGTATGAGTCACCAGACAGCTGAATGATATTTATCTGTTAATTTAAATTGTATTTTTTTTATTTATTTACATTTAAATGAAACCTTTTTTTGTTCTAGGAAATTCATCTGCTTCAATGCTTCCTTCATCTCTTATGCTCCTGAACACAGCTCATGAGTTCTTAGGAAGAAGGTCATGGTGTTGTAACTCGGATGGAGCACTCCTTAAATTTTATGTAAGTTGTTTGGATTTTTGTGTAATTTTGTGCCGATATAATACACAACTTCTGCTTGCTTTATACTCCTCATTTTAGGACGTATTCAGTTCAGTTGCACATAAAGGAGGAGCTACCATATGAGTGTGACACTTCCACAGGCTGTGTTCATAGCTTCAGGCTGGATCCAGAGCTTTAAGCATATCAGTAGTAGACATCTGAAGCCAGATCCCTGCTGCATCTGAACTCCTGATTGTGTGACTGGTGGCTACTCCCCTCACACGAAAGGGAGATACGGTGGCAGGCCCGTGCCTTAATAATTTCACATTATCCCCATGTAAAATGGGGACGGTGCGTTAATCTGGATAGTAGATAAAGGAAACTGATGGAAATCATCCCATTACAAAAGTCTGGATGTGGAGGCTCCAGCTCCATACTGGAAGTACGTTGTGTACGTATTTGCGACGGTTGCTTGGATCCAGTCCTTTGTGGTGCATTCAATATCCACATATGTGTTACCAATTTGTGTTATCCTGTAGTCAGTAAGACTCATTTAAATGTTGTTACAGGCTAACAGCCTGATTAAACATCAACAACTAGAAGCAAGGCACTTAAATGAAAGACAAGTACCTCCCAAAGCTTCCTGATTTTGCCTCTTTAATAGTCTTTAAGCTACAGATTTTCAAGATGGTCTTTGCCTGTTGTGTTGTTAATTGTTGTCAACAGAACAGGAAATTTGTTTTGTAAAACTTTGGCTAATGCACCATGTGGACCAGCTAGAAATGGTGGAAAGCAATAGTCAGTAGTAGAGGAATGGTGGATTCTGCCTCATCTGATGACTGTTTTACTCCGATATTAGGAAAATTCAGTTGTTTTATGGATTTTATAGATTTGTAATGAATTGAATATGTTTTAGTGCCCTGCCAGCAACTTAGGGAAGATGCTATTTCTGTGCCACTTAGTCTGCAAAAACAATTGCAATACGAGCGCCAGCGTGCCCATTCATGACACCTCCCCAGAGATGTAGGATTCCCTGATGCTATAATGGCCGCACTTATATTTTGTTTAGGTTTTTGTATTATGGATGGTGGCTAAAGGGGTATTTGGGCCCAAGACAACTGATCTACATGTGCATGTTTTAATTCCATATTTTTCTTTATATAGGTGCGTGTGCTGCATAAAGAGCTATCCATGTCCTCCAAAGAAGATACCCATCCATTTAAAGAGGAGCTAGAGATGGCTCTGGAGCAGTGCTTCTACTGCCTGTATGGTCACCCCAGCAAGAAGAGCAAGGCACGCTATCTAGAGGAGCATTCTGTACAACAGGTAACTACTACAGCTATAGTGTAAAACACCAGGACTTGCTGCCTGGACGCACTCAGAAAGAGCACTAGCAGATTGTGCACAAGAGCCTAGGTTTGTTTATATGTCATTTATAGATTGCTTTAGTTTGTAATGTTATAATGATTATACCCTCCACCCCTATCACATTCTATAAGTATTTTATGTATGTATAAAATATGTACTAATATATAATATTAATAGAGAAGAATGAAAACATGGGGTTATCACAGACTCCTGGGGTTTAGGACTATGGCTTCAAGTATTTGGAAAAGATTGATCTTTATTTGTGATTTTTGGTATGGTCCCTGAGAGATTTATTGCAATTCCATTCGTCAGGTGAAGCTTCTCTGGGAAGATGCACTTATTTTGTTTGAATACTTCAAGCCAAAAACGCTTCCAGAGTTTGACAGCTATAAAACCAGCACAGTCTCTGCAGACCTCGCTAATCTCCTGAAGAAGATATGCTCAGTACTACCTCCCTCAGATAAACCTAAACTGAGCATGGACACTGTCTCTGCATACATTGAAGGCACAAGCAACAAGGTAATTACGTATGTATTTTTATCACAGAATCAAACGCTTTCTATGCTTTTTTTTTTTTTTTTTTTTATAATGCATATCAGATCTGACAAAGGTTTCTGCCATTGAAACTTTCACAACACCCAAAGAGTAATGCTTGATGTATTTTGTCATTAGGCTTTTTTAGATTATTGAGAAACATACCGGTATTTTCATTATAATTACTGACATTCAGTACATTATTTTTTCAGGTGCCGTTACTTCCAGATGGAGCTGAGAATTCCCCTGCTGTGCTGAATGAGTTATTTTATCTTCTCGCAGACTATCATTTTAAAAACAAGGAACAGACCAAAGCTATTAAATTCTACATGCACGACATCTGTATCTGTCCCAATAGGTGAGTCTGTACTTCAGATATACATGTTGCTAATTAACTGAAAAATGGTTACCTTTTGGTGTTACATTATTTCAATCTAGATCTAACCTGCGTATATTATCACTTTTAGATTTGATTTAGGCCTTCTGACTGCTTTCTATTAATAGTGAATATAGTCTACCACCTGATAAAGATTGAAGCTTGTGGCCTTTGTTCTACTTGCTGTGGCATATCAGGGGCTTTGGGGCAAGCAGCGTCTCATTGCAGTGCCTGCAGTACCAGTCTTTTCTAGATAGATTTGGGGGATGTGATTTGCAAGAAAATATTTGAGAAAAAATTGATTCATTTTCCATTCCATTTGAATTAACAATCCTGTACCAAGAGATACAAATGATCTGAAATATGTGCATGTTGAAAGGAAGGTTCAGTGCCTACAGCTTACTTCTCCAATGATTAGAATTCTGTATTTGCCTGTCCTCAAATTAGGAGAAATTCAGGAAATGTTAGAATCCTAGATACCCGCTTCAGTGTTGGACACATCTGGTTTTGTGGTTTATTAGATTATCCAGAATACCTATTCTAGACAGTGTCCTTTAACAACCTCACAACAACTTCATATCGTGCCTGCAACTGCTTAAGTTCCACCGCTGTTTAGATTGTGAACACAATGGCTTAAAAGGAGCAACTGTTAAATGGATTGTCTAGGACTGAAATGGTAGTTTAAGCTGGGTACACACTGCATGAACTTGGACAAGATGCAATGATACACATGCTGATTCATGTGTATATCCTGCACAATTTACCAGCAAGATCTGTGATTTTCTTCTCCCATAAAAAATCTGAATATATTGGCCAGGAAATAGACGCAGAATCGTCGGACAGAAGGTCGGGACTGCGCACACACTCTCACTAGGAGCGATGTTGTGATTGATATATTTTCTAAAAATCAAATCAAACAATGTGATGTCCCTTCACACAATTAGGCGGGATCATTAGAGCATGCACACTAATCAAATGTTGTTTCAAACACTTGGTTATTGTGTGGTCTGCACAATAACCATGTAAAGTACATGTAGTGTGTAACCAGCTTTATTCTTCATGGTAATCCTGTAACTACTCTGTGTGTGTGTGTGTGTGTGTATATAATGTGTTCTCTGTGCAATTCAGGTTTGACTCTTGGGCTGGCATGGCTCTGGCAAGGGCAAGCCGCATCCAGGACAAGCTGAATTCAAATGAGCTGAAGAGCGATGGCCCTATATGGAAGCATTCCACTCCTGTCCTGAACTGCTTTAAGAGAGCACTGGAGATTGATGCCTCGAACCTGTCCTTGTGGATTGAGTATGGAGCCATGTCTTACACTTTCCACTCTTTTGCTTCTCGCCAGCTCAAGCAATGTTATAAGGAACTGCCAGCAGAGGTCGTGGGCCAGGTAAGGATTGATTACATAATCCAATAAATATTGATTTTTTTTCCAATACAATGAGAAAAATTAAATTAATAAGTAAATAATAAAAGGAGCGTTATAAGAGCTTATAATAAAGCGAATCATACACCAATTCTTTGTGGCTAATTTGCATAGTTCTTGAATATATTTCAAGATTTTAACTAATGTGTTTTAACTGCTCAACTAGTAAAATGCAGTGCCAGTGATTACTATAGAAGGTTCAGGGTCTGTCAAGATCCCTTCATATGATTTGATCAATGATTAACCACATGTGACTGAAATATGACCGTTTTGGTTTATGGCGTCCAGAATTATCTGTGAGTTAGCAGTATATGGTATTTGTAGAAGACCAGAGTATACTATTTCTTTTGAATGTTCTTTTATAGCCCTCTAATAAATACAAATTTTTATGATTATACTTCAATATACGGTATATAATAGCTTTATATTTTTCATGAAGACTAATATTAGATGCTACTACTACTTTTAGTAGATGCCAGGGTAATAGTAACTGTATTTACAGTTAAAGCAGCGTCGAGATAGCATGCTGGAGACTGCCAAGCAGTGCTTCACCTCTGCTTCCCGTTGTGAGGGAGACGGTGATGAAGAGGAATGGTTAATTCACTACATGTTGGGAAAAATCTGTGAAAAACAAAAGGTGGCTCCAGAGTTGTATCTGCAGCATTACAAGCAGGCGGCACACTACTTGCATGAAGAAGCAGCTCGGTACCCTAAGAAGATTCATTATCACAATCCTCCAGAGTTGGCCATGGAGGCTTTAGAGGTAACAACCACCTACTATCCATATTAAAAAATATATTTATCAGTCATTGTTAAGAAATCTGTGTTCATGTTTTAAAGTAGACCCGTAAGCTAATATCTGTGGTCAATCATTAGCAGATAAATGTGTTAATCAATGATGGAGGTGTTTGTGTTTGGATAATTTAATGTGATACTGGTTTATTTTTAGCATAGTAACATCTTCAAACAATCTTACAGCAATGAGCATTCATTTCAAAGGCTTAAAAAAGACAGCATCCTGTCCACCGAATATATCTCTATTACAAGAAGAATGGTGGCACAGTGTTTACTTCTGTACCACGCACTTACATTATAAGCATATAAGCCCTGTGAACCTAACATATTTCCTCCGATAGGTATATTTCCGCCTTCATGCTTCTGTCCTGAAGCTGCTGGAAAAAAGTGAACAGGAACTAGATACCAAAATGTTGTTCAATGTCATGAAGGAAGCTTCAGAAGGACCATTTGCCAAGGGAGAAGAGAAAAATGCACCCAAAAGTACAGAGAAGTATGTTGTATTTCAGTGCACCCAAAAGTCCTGAGAAATATGCTGTATTTCATTGTTTCCATAATATACATGTGCTGTGCACTGAATCTTGGACTACATGTCAATATTATTTTTTCCATGTTGTACTGTAAAATATATATTTACATTTTGCTTTGATTGTGGTAACTGCTTTAATTTATTTATCCATAAACGTTGAGGTAATGTCTCATCTGTTGTTTCTTTTGTACTTTAAATATAGGGAGAAGCATAGCACAATGGATGAGGACTCTCACTCTTCAGCTGGGATGATGCCGGGACCTGGGACTTTCATTCCTTCTTCCTCTGGTCCAGGTCTGACATCTCCACCTTACACAGCCACTCCGACTGACCACGATTACATCAAATGTAAACCCCCCCGTCATCAGGCAACGCCGGACGGTACAGTCCCCCCTTCTCAATACCACCAGCGCTGGGCAAAGCTCTGATTGCTGGGGAGGTGTGCTTAGGGGAACATCTGTCCATCACCCACAGCTCTGGCTGGCACATTGGGTGACAGGGAACTAATGCTGCTCACTAACCTACTCCTTATCCCTCTATGCTGGGTTAAGCCTTAATGTGCTGCACAAGGTCTGTCTTGAAGGCTTCTATTGCTGCAGTAGCCAAACCCAAACGGGACCTTTATATTAATATAGATTTACTGGTAGTCCTAAAACAAATACGTGATTGTTTAAGAAACCATTTTACATGCAGTCTAGGCACATCTTCACTAAAGTATTTAAAATGCAAATATAGGCACAGCTAATTTTCTCTCTACTAAAACCATATAATTTGCCAAGATAAGCATATAAAACAAAACTACCCAACTTGCCAAGATAGGCCAAACTACTACCGAACAACGTAATGTGCTGATATAGGCACAAGTATATACCAAACAATCCAGCTTGCCTAGCAAAGCACATCTACCAAACTATGAAGCTTACCAGTGTTGGAATAAACAAGTGGTAGTCCCAGGTGTAACACTATGAACCTGGGCTCCAGTCACTGGCAAGGTGATGTCCTCATCACATTTATTGTAGCCTCAGTCCCCAAGCCCCTGCTTCATGGAACCATCTTGACGAGGACCCAGTCTGGACACTGGTGCACACCCCTTTCACCGTGGGCCAACTGGGTGCTGAATCGGTTGCACATCTGCTAGTTCTGCTAATGAAGTTTGCCAAGGTAGGCACAAATATGTTCAAAATTAGCTTGCCATGGCATGCCCATCTACAGAGCAATCTTGCCAAAACTTAATCTATAAAGATACACACATTTACAGAACTATCAAATCCCCAATATTTATCAGTAGTGTCACCTTATTAGTACACGATTAAGCTTCATGTTTCATGTTCTGTGTTTTCTAAGGTGGACTCTGTCCCGTTTGGAGGAGGCTCTCATTCTCCTGAATGCCCCTTTCCTTCTGGCTGGTGGGGGGAAATGCATGCTGACGGATTGGATTACCCTTGGCCCAGTACAATCAGTGCTTTTCTTCGTTTGCAAAAGCCCCCCAGATCATGCAGTTTAAGAACATTCAGAAAGTGCCTATCACAGATCCTCATTTTTAATTGTTTCAAGACTGTGAAATAACCAAATCAATTCTTATCTGACTTGTTCAGCGTGTTCTGACAGTCTCCACTCCTTATTTAGGAGATTACCAGACATCTAAATCCCCTAAACATTATTTCATTGAAAAGCTCAGGCAGTATGTCCTGGATATCTGTACCTCATGCACTGATGGGATTTCCAGAGTGAAGGTGGTCATTCATGGAATCACACTTCCACAGCTTGAAATACTGCAAAACTGGGCTTTACACTTGTGTACTCATGGAGTTTGTGCACCTGCAGACTTGACCTTCACTATGCCTGAGTGTATTGCAATGTGTGTGTCACAGAGGGATCCCCTGCTCTTCCTATGTGTACTTCTTGCCCCTGCTTTTACCTGCTGCTTATACGCTTCACCTTGTTGTTTTGAGTGGTACTAGAAAAAAATATCATTTAAACATGACTTCCATTAGTTTTCTAATCACATATAGACTGTTTATGTAATAGTGCCAGACATGTTTCTTTCCATTGTCCACAAATAAAAATCTTGTTTTGCTTAGCTGAATATTTAGCATATTTACAATGAATTAATTTCTAAACTTCTAAATATAAAGGGGATTTCCATTTCTAATGAAAGCAGATAATATATTATACTAACTGTACTATAATGCCTTGTAATGTGAACATTGTGCACAGCTGAAATATGTTTAACATATACAGATCACCGGTTTTCTTCCATGTAATGCCATATCGATATGGATGGAAAGGTCAGTCACTTGGAATGAGTGTTCAGTTTTAGACAAAAGTAACACGGATTCCCTAGAAACATAAGCCCAGATTCATATCTAAGAAGTTCAGTAGACTTCCGTACACTGTCGCTGTCTGTAACGGAGCTCAGCCGACCAATACTGCGTTTTTTGGGAATCTGAGATGCGTGTCCCCCATGTGTAGGAGCTGTGCATGTAAATTGTATAGTAAGGGCTTAGCTAAACCCTTACGTACAATCAGTATTCTGTGCGGAATACTTAAGGTAATTTCCATGTGGTGGATCCAAAATCTGTATGCAGGGTAGCAGGGGGATGTGCTCTCTTACATGCTGGGCTGTGGATCAGCAGTTCCATGCCATAGTCTCTGCAGCGGAGGCAGTGGTACGGCATTTATGAGGAACTATGAATCCGGTCCATAGTCATGATAAAATAGTTTGAATATAAGTTCTCTTGAGTGTCCCCATCTGCCTTTGCAATGCATGGTTTTTATCTAACAAAATAAAAGTGTATTCGATTATTAGAGTATGTATGTCACGTTTTTTATGCCAAGTATTGAATGTACCCATATCTGCCCATTTTGACAGAAACTTGTACCGTATTTCCCCATGTATAACACGCTCCCTTGTATAAGACGCACCCCATTTTTGGAGCCTAAATTTAAAAAAAAATGTTTTAAATGTATTTTTTAAATATTATTTTTAGCTTTACTTGGGTGCATCTTATACAGGGGATGCAACACTGAACTTATCTTTGCTGTTCCTCCGGCGGTCCCTGCGGCTGTGTCAGACTCTCTCCCCCGCAACTGTGCCTCTGGCTCTCTCCCTCACGGTGCTCGCTGCACAATGACGTTGTGTGACCTTAGGTATGCGAGGGAGACAGCCAGAGGCAAAGATGCTGGGGATAGAGCCTGACACCGCCAGAGGGACTGAAAAGGTAAGTTCAATGTTGCATCCCCTGTATAAGACGCACCCGATTTTTAGACCCATTTCTTGTCTAAAAAAGGTGCGTCTTATACATGGGGAAATACGGTATATTAATTGAGCCTATGTAATAAATAGATCTGTAGATAGATTGGCTTCACAACTCACAGTTTAAATTGAACACCTCTGTTTGAACGTCATGTGCCTCCCTGTACAGTTATTTGACCTGATTATGCCTGTATGTGTTGTATTTGTAGTTGTGACTAGTGTTAGGGGATCTGTTCCATAAGGCAAACTGATAGGTTTAGCTTTGGTTGTCATTGATATTGGTAGAAACACTATAGTAAAACTTTGAACGTGGCATGTTTGCTTGGTATTTGTTATGCGTGAGCCATTATGTTGTACAGTTATCATACAATAGAACAGTAGATCTTCAAAAGGGACATTCCCGCACCATCAGTCTGAAGAACAGTCATATAATGCACTTTGCAATTTCTCCCTATGGTCTATAGGGATGCAAGTTTAGATGAACAAAGTCATGCTGCTGTAATGGATGGAATCATTGCACTTATGTGTTTTTGCTGTTTTCTGAATACCCCTTATTTATTTTACTACATACACGTTTAATATTACATAGCAAATGAATGATGTGGCAGAAGGCATATAACTGTAGAATAATTTATTACAACATAACTTGTCATTCAATAAGTTTCCTTTTTCTTTGCATGCTATTTTTCGTGGAACCTATTAGAAAAATTAAGGATTGTTTTGCCTGATTTCACAAAGTATAGTATTACATATTCTCCATCTAACAATCTATATCCCATGTCTATCTAGGTCTACTAATAATACTGGATCTAATAATTCTCTTTACCTACTGTAAGTGAAAACGTTAATTTTGTGCTACTGGAGGACTTCAGGTGATGTTGTAAAGCTGTTTGATGACTTGTCCTTACCTGTACTTTGCTCTTGTGGCTTAATGTTAAATGCTTGCTGGTGGAGGGCATCTGGTAATTTGGTGACTTTCCTCATGGTCTGTTTTCCCTCTCATAGAACGTAGCCAGGACAGTATGCCAGTTGTCCTGTCAGACTCTAGCTCCACCCAGGACACATTCACTGAACCAGCCAGCTCCCAGGATAGCACAAAGAGAATGTACTTGGAGAAGAGGCCCAATTACTCAGCACAGTACAGAGATGGGCAGACAACAGCAGATGATCGAGGTAAGTTGATGTTGAGTAGGCATGTACACCAAACCAAGGTTTTCCTTTATAACTACATATTAGTTACTTATCTTGGTTAGTTACTTTTCTAACTTACTACATCTTGGCTAGATGATATAATATATAATAGAAAGCAACTGGGCTTGGTATGGTGATCTGCACCTGATAGACATAAAGCGACGGCAGATAAGAGCCACATGGCCCATCTAGTCTGCCCATTTGTTTATTGAAAACTATACTGACCCTAGACCCTATTTACCCTCAATTTGGGTTACAATTTAGGATACCCTTATATTTATCCCAAGCATGTTTAAATTGTTCTACTGTATTGGCCTCAACCACCTCAGATGGGAGAATTTTCCACTTATCTATCACCCTTTCAGTGAAGATAAATGGATATCTAGCAGTTCTATCATGATAATGTTGTGCAATGTCCCCCTTTATGGGTATTATCCAGATATTTTCAGGGTGGTAGATGTTTTATTGTATTCTATCTGTGCAGGAAAAGCAGAAGAACCATTGGAACAACAAGACGCCCAAAATTCCATGGAGACTAGAGGGGCCCCAGAAGTACAGACGTCTCCTACATGTACTACACCTATTAGGACTTTGTCACATCCTTTAGGAGACCAAAGAAAAAAATCTGAAACTACAGTGGATGTCTTAGACTACCCCCAGAGTCTACCGGAGGGTTCTGAGGAGCAACGGAAAGTCTTATTAAAGCAATGCATCACTGCCTTTACACTGTGTCTAAGCCGATTTCCTCAGCACTACAAGAGCTTGTACAGACTGGCTTACCTCTATTCACACAGCCACACTAATCAGGTAAGATAGATTTAAATGATCAGCCCACCAATGCAAAGTGTTTACTTTTGTATATAAAAGTACAAAAGGTTTCAGCTGATTCTTGTCTGTATTATTGCCTGCAATGGCCGCTGCTGTATATCTGTGTGCTATGCTGCTCTGACAGCTTTGATGGTATCAGCATGGAGCAGCATAGTACTAGCCCTGGGCCCCCCTCTTCTGCTATGATTATCGGTCCCAGCAGGAGAGGAGTATGGTGCTGATAATGGGACATTTCCCTAGCGGGAAATCATTCTGTTTATCGGCCCACCCCCTGCTGTGACCGATAATCGTCCCAGTGTATGCGCAGGCTACATCATGTAAAGATACCATTTTCTGAGAAAATTAACCTAATCTGCACAGTAATAGAACTATTACAAACCTCTTTTCATGTAGTTTAGATCCCAATAACAACATATTACAAACTTCAAATAAGGGCTTCTTAGCCCTAGACATTAGCATTAAAGTTTTGCAGCAGGTTTGTTTAATATATTTCATGTTGGCCTATACAGCACCTTGAATGATCATAATGCCACTCCAATCATATATCTTTTGTGTGTATATATATATATATATATTTTATTGTATTGTTTTCAATGTATAGATCTATATTTACTAAGAGATGTTTGTAAGACTATGCACAGAATGGTTTCAGCAATGTAACAATAGACTGAGTCCAGACTTTTGTGGTGGTTGTATCTGGGGATCCAGCCAGATGGTCGCTCCCCTCTTGCATGGCCTTTCGATCCCTGAACCCTGCCTTAATGTTTTTAATCCATCATAATTTAACATGTAGACAGAATGTAAGTCTGGATAGGGTGGAGGTACTTAACATACCCATAATATAACATTTTATAACACCCCCCTAATGCAGTGGAGACACAGCATGTAAGTCTGAAATGACAAAGTGCTTGTGTCGCAGTGGAGCTTCTGGTGGCTGGAAGACATGGCGTGTGTGCATGTGCCGTGCAGAATGCGGGCATTTTCCAATCCTTGCTTATGGAAAATGCGGCTTCTCGTCCTGTATAACAAAAAGCATGAAAGAATTGTACTGCAGGCAGCTACCAGTGTTTGTGTTATCAGTGACACGGCTGGATGTGTCAGGACAATTTATTGATGTGATTGACAACAATTGTACTGATTAGCTGGTTACTGACTTGATTAGTGATTATTGATTGTATAATGTTTGGAATTCATTTGTCGAAATGCAAACAGAACAGCCATAAAGTGCTATGTGGCAATATTTCGATGGTTTGTGCAACATGAATAATCTGACCACCACTGGTCTTATCCTATTGGGATTGGAACAGGACAGTGGGCATATAGCGCCACTTATTGTCCAGCATGTGGCCACTCTCTGTGTAGTGTGTGGTTAGTTTACATAGTGAAAGAGGCAATTCCCCAGGGGCACAGAATAGCGATGGAAGGATCCATTCTGAATGGTGCAGAAAGGCCACAATGTCTATTAGTTACAATACAATATAATGAATGGTCCTCAAAAACTATACAACCCAGACTGCAAATACTGCACCCACTGAAACAGGTTTTCACAAGCACTTTGATTTTGTACCATAGCACCTGCATTAACTATAGGATGTATGAGGCTGCAAGCTTGTATACTTTATTTTTCTGCATACATTCACACCCATTTTTTTCATTCAAAACTAAATTGTGGTTTTTACCATAAATTGAGGATCCCTGGGAAATGTAGCTTGTTTGCAGCTCCCATTGCCGCACTAAAGTAACCAGCAGGTCAGTGAAATGTGTATGTGGGCTTGCGGCTGTTCTTACTGCTCTGTACGCTCACATAGGCTGCAGCATGCTTGTAGTGATTCATCTTTTACATGGGATGGCAGACCCCTGGGAACACAGCTATCCTCCCACAGTCTGTCAAGCCCTAACACTGGAGTTGAAACATTCACTGCCCACACATTATAGTTACTAACAGTTCCAAAGAGCAATGGACAAATTCATTACTCTCCTTGCCCCTTAACCCCCTCTGCGCTGCTCACATGAGTCAGATTATCCTTTTGGGTTTTGTACATTTGCAGACGTATTTGTTTGGTACAATTTGCAAGAATGTGTTACTGTTCTTTCGAATATTTAATGATTAACAAGTGTCGTCATATACTGTTGCTGAAAAATGATATGCTTTCACCTGACATTGGTTGCAATGAAACAGTGGAAGCAGGAACAGGGTTATACTGACTGGAACAATATACAGCACGATGGATCACTGGCCCGTATTCAGAGTACCGGACGTATAACATATACGTCCATTCTTTAGCGATTTTTACTACTGCGCATGCGTAGTCATTTTTTAACGTAATCCACGTATGTTTTTCTTACATAGATTGTGTAAATGCGGTCTGGCTACAGTCTCCATTTTCAGTGAGGTTCTATGCTTTCTGCCTTTCTCTGTCAGAGATGTCTTGCACACAGATCAATGAAATGGAGGCCTATTTCTGCATTTAGCTGTTTACTGTACTGCACACGCAGGCTGACCAGCAGGCCTTAAAATGATTCACTCCATTTTGACCTAATATCAGTTCATCTGATTACAGGAAGTAGCAGCAAACATGTTGTAGCACAGTGGCATAAAAGAAAAAAATAACTATGACAATTTAGTAATCCTCTTTTGGTATATCCAATTGCAGTTTTTTACAATTGAACTTGTGACGTTGGGTACATGTAATAAATGATTACTTGGCAAATTGCTGTAAGTGATTCTTTCAGAAAAATTACTTGACAATGTTTTTAAAGATATATTTTGTGTTTTAAACATATGCCATTTATATATTGATGGTAATATCACCAAATATACAGTATAAAGTTGTAATTTGTAAAAGTCGCCATAGTCCATAGTGTGATATTTATACATTTGATGTATTTGAATGTCACAGGAGACATTACTTGTCACTTTTGGATATATAATTCCTACCAGTTGCGCTAGTCTAGCTTATAACATACAGAACAGTGGCGCACCCAGGGGGGTTCTTGGTTGTCCAGAAACCCCCTCAGAAAAGGGGGCGTGGCTTAGCGGCCATGTGATCCAGACTGACATGGAGGAAGATGGTCCTGGCCTGTGCTGCAATAGGAAAGCAGGTTGGAATGGTAAATGGGTCACTACAAACACAACAGTGCTTATGCACTGACACAGGCTCTGTACATTGTGTAATGTGCTTGTGCTCTACTAATGCATTGTATACTGCTATTACCATTAGATCTGTTCCTTCAATATAAAACTACTATTTTACTGTGTAAAAGAAGTAACTTATAAATCACCTATAAAAAAATCAGAGCAGGACTTGTTACAGCCAATACCCAATGCTTTCATTATTTTCAAATCTACACATCATAAACTACCTGCTTTCACAGAGAACGTTAATGGGACGTCTTACGTCTCGGAAGTCAGATAGTACGACCATATTATCAGTATTGTTATTTTACATCAGGGTTGCCGACTCTCTCGGAATATCCGGGAGACTCCCGAAATTTGGGCAGTTCTCCCGGTATCACTACAAATACAACAGTGTCTATATCCTGACACAGGCTCTGTACATCGTGTAATGTGCTTGTGCTCTAGTAATGCATTGTATACTGCTATTACTATTAGATCTGTTCCTTCAATATAAAACTATTATGTTACTGTGTGAATGAAGTAACTTATAAGTCACCTATAAAAAAAATCAGAACAGGACTTGATATTGCCAATAACCAAAGCAATTCCTTAATGTAGAATTTTTATTATTTTCAAATCTACTTTAGAAATGTCCTAATGGACGTCTTACGTCTTAGCAGTCAGATAGTACCACCATATTATCAGTATTGTCATTTTACATATGTTTTTTTTTACAGTGCCATCATATTACACAACTCTTTACAATTTTACACACATCAACCTCAGCTGCATTACAGTCTAATTCCCTAACACACACACACACTCACACACACACACTCACACACACAGGCTAGGGGTCATGTTTGCTTTGTGCTGTATGACAGAGTGGGCGGGTCAGGAGAAGAGCCGGGGCAGGACGCTTATTTGCCGCGTTTTCGGGCTCCAACACGTTTGCAGCTATGATACTATACCTCACATGTATTACACGCATTGGAAACCCCCCTTTCAAAATCCTGCGTTTGCCACTGCAGAACACAGCAACATTACAACAGTAGCATTTCATTACATTGTCACAAGCCCTGGTGAAAGTGGAAAGGATACATTTAGCTGGAGGTTAATAAAGAGAGAACATCATTTGTCTTCAACACTTAATCTAATAAGACTCTTCTACATTGTTGGAATGTGAAAGTTATTAGAACCAGGAGTTATGTTTAAATAAATAATTTCTTTGGTTAAGCTGACAGCGTGTGTGTATTTTAAATGAAGCCATGCAGTGTTACTTCTGTGTGTGGGCTCAGTGTGGATTGTCTGGATGCGTTCTATACAAACTGTTTGGCTGACATAATGTACACAGTTTATGATTTGAACCTGCTTTGTTTTGGTAACAATATCAGTGAGCTAGCAGTGTGTACTGTGCACAGCTCCTGTTTGTGAGCTGGTGGGAGGATATGGGAATACACTGCTATACCACGTAGAGAAACCCACAGCCAGACGGATAAGATGAGGGAGGCAGTAGTCACTATAAAGCAGACCATTCCAAATGGCTGATATCTTTTCTCTTTCCTGAGGACCCATTATTGTCGCCTTGTTGTGCATAATGTACCTGTAATGTACATGTAGCTGTGTTTATAATGTGTTTTTTAACTTGAGAAACACATGGTACATGCTGAAATGACCCGTTTTATTAATCCAATGTTATGTTGTTTATATGCCACAATGAAACGATATCATGAAGTTTGCTTGTTTTTTCTTCTGTACCACTGATCAATGAATAGGTGTGGATGTGTATTTTTATATGTAATGCAGTCTTCTTGTGCCCAGGAGAATATGAAAACTGCATTGTAAATAACAGGTTCTATTGACACAGTCTAGTTATACCATTCATTTAGTGTCCCTTTTTATTCATTGTTCCAATGCACTGGTATTAGGGACAGTCAGCTATGCTATAACTGGTAGTCATAGGATGTCCTCTTCCGATGTCTGCTCATACAGGGATGTCAGAATAAAAGCAAGCTGTCCTGCTACTGCTATGAGTGTAATGGACACTCCTCATTATGAATCTAGATATCACCACTATGCGCTTCTATTTTAAATACAGTGCAACATTATGGAGTAACCCCACAACTCACTTGTATTAATTGCCTGGTTCAGATCATTGTCAAATAGCTGATAAGACTGCCTGTCATTGTGTTTCATACATGCATCCATTACTGTTATGAGTTGTGCAGCACAAAACTTACACATCAGTCACATTTTTTTGGCTTTTCAGAGTCATGAGTCACGTCCTCATCAGGTGTGTTCAGGTGGTTTTCATTACTGATGTACAGAGATTTAGATCCATATTTTGTGTCTCCTGTATAATATCACACATCTTCCTTTCCTCTTATATTTTGTGTGTGTGTGTGAGAGAGACGATGCTATATAACACACACAGAGGGGAAAATCTATATGCATGCACATCATACCCACAGCATCATCTCTGCCTGTTGTCTCCTCAGAACTTGCAGTGGGCCAGAGACGTGTTGCTAGGCAGCGGTATCCCGTGGCAGCAGCTGAAGCACATGCCAGCACAGGGACTCTTCTACGAAAGGAACAAGACTAATTTCTTCAATGTAAGTTGGCTTCTATGTAACTGGCTGGTCTGAAAGACAATGGGTGGACGTATAATCCTAACAAACGTGCATTAAATGAGAGAGTTAGTGGGATGTAAGCATCTAGTTTTCCCTCGTGCACTGCAAATATTTTAAGACTTATGGACCGAATTCACACGTAAGAAAGCTTTAAGTAGGTGCGGATATGTGTTTATCTGCACCTAACGTAAAGTTCCCTCCCACGTCACCTCCCCCTTACTTACAAACTACTTTTCTTTATTTGTAGATTGCGTAAATGACCTACGAGAAGCAGGTGCTTCTTAAGTATGAATACGGGTGTGGGTCCCCGCTTAGAACGGGCCGTTTTCGATAGGGCCGTTTCCTCCCAGTCAGTTTCGAACTGGCTGAGATTTTGATTGCATATGCCTCGATGAGACATAGCAATCATTCCACGGAGCACCGAGCTTTCAGTGCTCCCTAATTCTAACCCTAACCCTCCCCTCTCATTACCCTAACCCTCCTTTCATGGCAACCTGACCCTAACCCTTCCTTCTTGGCAGCCTGACCCTAACTCACTATCTCCCGCAGCCTGAACCTAACCCTCCCTCTCCCGCAGCCTGACCCTAATTCTCCCTTCCCTGTAACCTGACCCTAACCCTCCCTCCCCTGCAGCCTGACCCTAATTCACCATCTCCCACAGCCTGACCCTAACCCTCCCTCTCCCACAGCCTGACCCTAATTCTCCCTTCCCTGTAACCTGACCCTAATCCTCCCTCTCTCGCAGCCTGACCCTAACCCTCCCTCCGCTGCAGCCTGACACTAATCCTCCCTTTCCCGCACCCTGGAGAGGTTACTCACCTTTCCCTGTAGTGCGGCGGTAGCGGCGTGATATTGGCGGCGGCGGTATTTCTGAATAAGGTTGGGTGAGTATGCCGATCGGTATGCTCACCCATTCTAAAAAAAAAAATTCTAAAGCTTGCAGTATTCGAAATACGGACATCCAAAAAGGAGCTTTCCGATGTCCCTATTTCACAAAGAAGATTTTCCAACTGGGGGCTGACAACGTGTGAATACGGTCCTATGTGTATACACTATAAAATTATAAAAGTCACTCAGGCTTTTGGTCATGTAATGTTAAGGTGATCTATAGTGTCTCTAAAACAAAATGCTGTCAGAGCTGTATCCATATCTATATTTTAAAGCAATTCGCTGGTATGTTATAATGTTAGTGTTGAGCACATAAAGCATATTGGTTGAGTGTTGACATTAATGAAAATGTATGGGGTTTTTGTTTGTTTGTTTGTTTTTTATATTGGTTGATTAATACGTATTTAACTTAAATACTTAAGTATTTCAAAGTAGCCTATTACATTGCTTGTTTATTGCTGATCTATGTAGTGCATTGATTGGGGTTGATTCAGAGTTTGGGAGTAAGGGCAAAACAGGTGCAAGTGTGTCGGCTAAACCAGTTTGCAATGGAAGGGGAGCTAAGTAAATTTAAATCTATTTCATGCATTGAAAATGCATCTATAAATTAGAGTTGAGCTAAGACTCTTCACCTCAATTCTACTTCTGCATTCACAGTTTAAATTTGCCTTTACCTGCAGTTAATTATGGTATTGCTCAGGTCTACACTTGCACCTAAAAAAAAGAAGGGTAAGCACAGCTCTGAGTAAACCCCAGTGAGTCTTTGCTGATGGATGGAAAGTGTTTTACTGCATATGTGTACAGCTTCCTTAATACCATTCCCCAATACTCTCACCTAGATGCTTTCTGCAAGCGGTAGACAAAATACAAAGCCAGACAAACGTGGCAGTGGTTTACTTTTTGTCTGGAAATAGCTAAATGAGGTATGCATACAAAGGACTGATTCAGTCACGATGACGGGAAAAAGTGTGCTCTGCGCTGTTCCCCGTCATATACGTATGAAAAATGTCCGAATGTTTATGTGCACCTCTATGGGGTGCGCATAAAAGTCGGCCCAAAAAATTAGCGGAATTAGCTTTGCACCGCAAAATACATCAGTGTGAAGCTAATTGAATCGGGCCCAGAGTGTTTATAGGAGGTAAGTGGTAATATAGCTTTGGTCACTAATTGTATATCACACATAGAATAAAAGGAAAAGAAACCCAAATGCAGAAGTGTGCATCACTATGACCTGGCATGATAATATAATAGTAAGTGGGAAGAATCAGTGTTTCAACAGTGCACAAAAGCAGATGCAACAGAATTGTACAGTGCATAATTTGTATGTCTTCAAGTGATAAACGACCCTTCTGTTGTACTTATAGAGGTCTGCATACATTTAAAGATGAACTGTTTAGGACTTCTGTGTGTAAGCTAATTATGCTTGTTGATGTTGTTCTAACCTATTAATTGCATTTTATTTAGTGTATGAATAGTGGAACTTGTGAGTCCTGTGTTTAGAACTTTAGTTCTTATCAATGATTTCAATAATCAAAGAGTAATGTCATTTCCCATTTATAAAAAGTGGACCTTTGATATCTAGCTAAAGCTAGGGATATAAGCTCATATTGGACTGTATGCAGCTGCTTCTTAAGTACGATCTTTTACGAAATTACCTACTACACATGCGTGGTAAGTCATTTACGCAATCTACATACCAGTCCGGTATAAGGAAGAAGGAGGCGCGCTAATGCCGCCTTGGGAGTGTTTAGCTAGAAGTGGGAGGGGTAAGGGATTTAGATTAGCTGGAAAGGGCAGGGGGAGGTGGGGAGAGCCATTGTCTGTCCAAGGAAACTACACACAATAAGATACAGGTAGCCCTATAAAACTATTAAGTGCCATAAGATATCTAAAAATGGGGAGCGGCACCTTACTTACTCTTCAGTGTGAATATGGTCCATTGACTTTATTAAAGGATCAGTAAAATATGAATTTCCCTGAACTGTGAAAACCTTTCTTGCAGCGATCTTGAACATAATCTCTCTCACTTGACATAGAAATATGTTTTAAGAATATGTACAATAATGGTGTTTTGGGTGTCTTTTTAATGGGCACGGGTCTCTTAGTATGGTCATGCTTAAGCTTTTTATCCTCATGATATCTCTTGTAAGTAGTACAGATGAATAGGTTGGTGTTTTTTCCTAGGTATGCCTGCAGGTGTCACTACTAGCTTTGCCTATATAAAGTTTATGTTTATGAGGGAAACTTTGTGTAGAGAACAATACAATCTGTGGAAAGATAAACATTCGCTTTGGAAAGCTGTTTATAATGTAAAAGTAACATTTTCCTGTGATTCACTTTTCTCTAAATTTAGTTCCTATCTTATGACATTCAGTATCTCCAGCATACAGTAATGTAGCCCACACAGTATAGTGTACATTCTGATCTTTAGTGTAGATTAAAGAGTGAGTAGCACTTGTGTCTCACAGCGCTGAGGTCATGAGTTCGATTCCTGGACTAGGCCTTATATGTGTGGAGTTTGTATGTTCTCCCCGTGTCTGTTTGGGTTTCCTCCGGGTGCTCCGGTGTCTTCCCACACTCCAAAAAAACATGCTGGTAGGTTAATTGGCTGCTGAATAAATTAACCCTAATGTCTCTGTGTGTGTTTGTGTGCATGTATGTGTTAGGGGCCTTTAGTATCTAGTTCCAATGGGGCAGTGGCTGATGTGAAAGTGAAATATTCGCTGTAAAGTGCTACTGTAATCTGATAGCGCTATATAAAAACCTGGTAATAAATTCTACAGAGGGTTTATATTGTCTGTGTTTATCCCATTACTTAAAGGATTGCTTGTGGTTGTGTTGTTGGTCACCTTATTAATGCCTGTGATAACTGGTCTTTGGGGGTAGTGTTTATTCTGTGTTGCATATTTTATATCCAGGGAAACTGAATATAACTACAGAGTACATAGTCTAAATCCATCCACAGACTCATAGATGCATGTTAGGTTAAACGTGCTAAAGGACGATGGAGAGAACTTAAAGTGACCCATAATAAATTACAATACTGTATCTTGGTCTCTGCAACACAGGATATAGAAAAAAATTCTTTTTTTTCTTTATCTTTTGGTGTGTGTGTTGTAAAAATGCATATATATTTATTTATATCTTTTTTTACATAATGTAACTGTTTCAGCCATATATACTGGAATATCTTCCAATTTCTTTAATAATAAGAGATTTACATCTGTTTATTTACTCCAAGTTGTACAGACCTAAAAAACAGAAAATTCTGCATTACATGTTACTCAGTGTTGTAACTGTAGCTGCATTTTAAACCAAAGTGATTCCACAGTCAATTATTCCAAGCGAAACCCTGGCAGAGGCACTCTGCAGAAGATCAGTCTAATACAAAACCCTTATTTATGATAGGAAGCCAGTGATATACTGTACATCTAGATATCTAGATAAAAGAACAAGCCACCCTCTTCTCCAACTGCAGAGTAGTGATATAAAAATCCTGTCACTCTGATGCAGAAATGTATGAGAATGCAGCCTATCAATAACAAAAAATAGTGTTATAATAGATACTTGCTTTGCAGAGATTTCCAAGGCTGCATAAATAATAGTTTATATTGTTATTTACATATATTCTTGTTGATGATACCATTACCACTGTCATGTAAAGCTGAATGCATATTTAGTTTAGTGGTAAAGAGTGAGTAGCACTTGTGTCTCACAGCGCTGAGGTCATGAGTTCGATTCCTGGACTAGGCCTTATATGTGTGCAGTTTGTATGTTCTCCCCGTGTCTGTTTGGGTTTCCTCCGGGTGCTCCGGTGTCTTCCCACACTCCAAAAAACATGCTGGTAGGTTAATTGGCTGCTGAATAAATTAACCCTAATGTCTCTGTGTGTGTTTGTGTGCATGTATGTGTTAGGGCCTTTAGTATGTAGCTCCAATGGTGCAGGGGCTGATGTGAAAGTGAAATATTCTCTGTACAGCGCTACTTTAATCTGATAGCGCTATATAAAAACCTGGTAATAAATTCTACAGAGCTTTTATATTGTCTGTGTTTATCCCATTACTTAAAGAATTGGTTGTGTTGTTGGTCACCTTATTAATGCCGATGATGATAACTGGTCTTTGGGGGTAGTGTTTATTCTGCGCTGCATATTTTATATCCAGGGAAACTTGATATAACTACAGAGTACATAGTCTAAATCCATCCACAGACTCATAGATGCATGTTAGGTTAAACTTGCTAAAGGACATTGGAGATAACTTAAAGTGACCCATAATAAATTACAATACTGTATTTTTTTACATAATGTAACTGTTTCAGCCATATTCTTTAATTTCTTTAATTCAGCCAATTTCTTTAATAATAAGAGATCTATATCTGTTTATTTACTGCAAGTTGTACAGACCTAAATAAAAAAAAATTTCTGCATTACATGTTACTCAGTGTTGTAACTGTAGCTGCATTTTAAACCAAAGTGATTCCACAGTCAATTAATCCAAGCGAAACCCTGGCAGAGGCACTCTGCAGAAGATCAGTCTAATACAAAACCCTTTTTTATGATAGGAAGCCAGCGATATACTGTACAGTTATCTAGATAAAAGAACAAGCCACCCTCTTCTCCAACCGCAGAGTAGTGATATAAAAATCCTGTCACTCTGGTGCAGAAATGTATGAGAATGCAGCCTATCAATAATAGAAAATAGTGTTATAATAGATACTTGCTTTGCAGAGATTTCCAAGGCTGCATAAATAATAGTTTACATTGTTATTTACATATATTCTTGTTGATGATACCATTACCTCTGTCATGTAAAGCTGAATGCATATTTAGTTTAGTGGTCATACTAACAAACTTTGCAGCATTGCTTCAATAAAATGTTATCTGCAAACCTGTGAAGGCTGTTCTCTTTTTGGATATGTGCTGTGCTGGCTTCTTATATACTCTAGGTGGCAGCCTTAGGACTGGCTATTAATAGGTGTTTCATCAATTGCACCTTTACTACAAAACAATAAATGTAGTTAAAACTATTGCGTTTCATTGACTGGTAATACTAAATCTGCACAGAGCTGAGATCTTATTATCCAGTGATGCCACACACTGAGAGATTTCTCTTCATGATTTTGATAAGTTAAGTCTCAGGAAACAAGTTGTGCGATATTTGCTAAGCAACAAACAGTATGAGTGATAGAAGGCACCTGAAAATTAGGGAGAGGACAGTTATTGTTGCGATTTTTATTCATGTGCATACACTGAATGGTAATCGGGTTTTTTTCTTTGCTTTCTTAGAACTACCCACCTTTATAGCTGTACCCAATACATGATACATTTTAATAGGTTCATTATCAGGAATGTATTTGTCCAACCTGCTACCGTACATAATATACTTAACCAATATATGCTTTAAATGTTTCTTAAACTAAAGCTTATTGCCTTATACAAGTGAGGGGAACTTGCATTTGTGCTATTATTTTTGACACTTTTTGAATTTTTTTTCTACTAAAGTGTAAGTAGATTCTTGGTATCTCATTAAATATGTTTTATAGATTGGTGCATATTTACTCTGTTCCTGTATATCTATAAAGCAATAGTGTGGAAATAAATCTAGTTGGTGAGAAACCATTCCCCTTTAAAAGAAAGCCTGACATCACTTGCTGGCATGCAGTATGGCATCCTTAAGACATTTTTCTAGCTTAAGCACAGTCTTGTGTATTTCATCCACCCTGGAAACCCTGCTTCCAAGATGTTGGCTGTAGAGTAAGCCTTCTGCTTTAGATTTTGTTGCGAGTAAATAATTTTTGTCTGGGCTTTTAGAGCATATGTTTGCATTGAGAGTTTTAATAAAATGTAAGTAAACATATATGCTGTGTAAGAAATGAAATTTAACTCTTACATAAGTGTTCTAAACATTCAAGGTAAAAATAGATTGTGTTGTCTGGGACAGTATTCTAAAAGGGCTTAAACATTTCAGTCAGTGAAGCTGTAGTGACATTACCCTCTCATTCCTGCATGAGCCGGGCACTCGCCCTGGCCCTCGGTCATCCTGTACAGGAATAAGGGGATGGGTCAAACAGGAGTGATCATTAAGCAGTTGGGTAGGACCTTATGAATAAATATGGTTTTAGAGAGAGGGTTTATATAAATTGAATTGTTTTTTAATTATAATTTTAGTATGGCTGTGTAACGCACCAGTGCATATGCTAGATATATAACTATATTGTATATATTATTAATTCTACATAAAAAAAACAATGACAATGACAATGATTTTGTCACAGGGTTCCTCATGTGTTATTATAAATGTATTCTCTCTGCTGTCTGTATGAATTGTCATAGGTTCTTTCTATCACCACATTCTTGAAGTTATTACAATATTGCGATATATTGCCTATTTATGGCGCATTAAAGAATGTGGTCGTATCAAGTTTGTTGGGCAGCTCCACACACTTCCACATATGGCGCACGGGTCCATTGGTTATAGGTGCACTGAGCAAGGATTTGGTTAGTGGGTTTGTGTGCACCGTGCACAGATTGCTCCTTAGAATTGTGCAACAATCTGGTGTTTGGACTATTGACAGCGTGCGAGCAGCTCCACACACTGCTGCATCTGGCCCACAGGCTGGTCCAACGGTTTGTGTGTGGTACACACGCATTGGACCCCAGAATTGTGCAACAAGCTGCTGTACAGACCATTACTGACAGGGCGAGGCAGCTCCACAAACGTCTGTGTCTGGTGCACAGGCTGGTTCAATGGTTTGTGTCTACCGCACACAGATTGGACCTCAGAATTGTGTGATGGGCTACTGTACAGACAGTTGCTTTAGTCTGCTGTTGAAACTGAGGACGCTGCACTGTGCTTCTCTGCCTTTTGAGGAAACCATGAGTGCTACGCTGTGTTTATCTAAGCGACATAATGCCTAGAAGATGTGTTTACTCTCTGGATTCTTTTTATAACCTCTTTGGTGAGGTAATTGTTAATTGTCAGAAATGGTGTTTAATTTTTTACTTTGGTTGCAAAGTTGGAGACCAAGACAAAGGCTGGGCCCCTCATGTTTGCTAAATCACTTGTGTCAGGCTCCTCACAGCTGTTCCAGTGATTTGAAGGTCTGATGAATTGAGGGCATCAGCACACTGTGACATACCGAACTTACCCTCTGCCACTAGGCCTGTGGCCCATATTAAAGCGATGCACGTGGAACGCAGCTGTGGATTTGGGTTTAGCCCATAAGAATTATCTTATATTCTGCACAGTTGTGTTTGGAATATTTAAGGTTGCCCCCCAGAGCATGGCACTTAGGAGAGCAGGGGGAGAGCCCCGTTCTCCTGCGTGCGTTATTGTGAATCAGAAATTCTGCATGTTGACCTCTGTTGCGGAGACTACATGCAGAATTTCATATTAAATCTGGACCAGGCCTATTGTCAGTGTTATAGATAAAAACTGTGAAATGTTACTTTTCCTCCCGACTTCAGGCCTGTCCTTGTATGTTGGGGTATTTCTCTCCCCCTAAACACTGATAGCCTCTCATTGCATGCCACTTCCTGTGTCTTATGACATTCTTTGCTCCAATTACAGAGATGTCTCTTGATGTATAGCTTGTGAAAACAAGTGCATTTAATAAGGATCCCTACTAATTAAGTTAGTGGTCCAACAAGCCTGTTTCAGCACTGTCCGCTTCTGGTTATTAATACTCTTCGATCCTAACTTTTGTTTTTTGTGATCTTTAATTTCGGTCACTACATCTGTCCAGATGCAATTATTACCATCTATAGCTCTAGGCTCCTCCAAAGTGCGGTATGTGATGTGATTTGTTGTGACCAAAAAGGCTCCTTTAAATAGCAATAGTAACTTATTGTGAATGTGGTTTAATGGTAATTTATATTTTCAGTGTAATATCTTCGTTATTACTAGAGATTTTTGCAGCATATGACTATAGAAATGAATGAATAATCGATGTATGAACTCATTTCAATAAAACCAGTTTGAGCATTGCTTCATTTACATTTTTCTCTCTGTATAAATTGTTCAATAGTTGATTGAACACTTAAGCTGTCCATACACTAGTACGATTATCGTTCCCAGCAGGGGGTGGGTCGATAAATAGAACGATTTACCGCTAGGGAAATGTCCCATTATCGGCACCATACTCCTCTCCTGCTGGGACCGATAATTCCTAGCGCTGTCTTTTGCTGCTGCTTTATATCTATGAACAAAGCTGCTCTGACAGATTTGAAAGTATACTTTAAAGCTGTCAGAGCAGCATAGCACATAGATATACAGCAGCTCTGAAGAATAGGGAGCCATTCAGCTTGCTGATTGGCTCCTTTTAAATATCGGGAGCTTTCTCCCGATTTAAATCAAACATGTTAAAAGATCAAATAATCATAGCAGAGCATTTCTGGTGCGTTTATTTGGTGTTTCAAAAATTGATCTGTATCATGCTTTAGAGCGATTATTTGCCCGATCACCCGATCGCCTAGTGTATGGCCAGCTTAAGGACTAGATTTACTAAACTTCCTAAAAGGGAGAATGGACAATGGAACCCATAGCATCCAATAATTTTCTAGCTGACATTTTCTTGCATGTGATAGGAAAGTGAGAGCTCCATCTTTCCATTTGAGAAGTATATTAAATCTAGCCCTAAAAAATATAAATATTCCATGTCCCGCTGCAAAAATAGCATTTTCGTAATACACACAACGGACAGCTAATTGTCGGCTGTGCCTGTTGCCAACATGTCTCTATTTAGAAATTAACGCCACAGACCCGCCATAGGACCCAACAGTTTCAGACACTCCGACCACCGTACAGGTTAGTGCAGGGGAGGGGATGTAGTTAACCAGACTAGTCTTAGGGTTCAGCTGCGGGGAGGGGATGGAGTACAGAAGGAGAGACTTATGGTTAGGCTGCGGGGAGAGACTGGAGCTTAAAAGAAGAGACTTAGGGTTAGGCTGCGGGGAGGGGATGGATTGGAGAAGGGGAGATATTGTTAGGCTGCAGGGAGGGGATGGATCACATAATGGAAGATTAGGGTCAGGCTGCGGGGAAGGGAGACTTAGGGTTAGGCTGCGGAGAAGGGAGGGTTAGAGTAATGAAAGGGGAGTTTTAGGGTGAGAATTAGCATAACGTTGGGGTAATAGGGATAGGTACTTACCTGTCTGCAGCAGGGCAGGATGTTTCGATGTCTTCAGAAATGTGGTGTCAAAAACGGCGACCCACACCCTTTATGGCGCTGCGGGGAGGGGATGGATTGGAGAAGGGGAGATATTGTTAGGCTGCAGGGAGAGGATGGATCACATAATGGAAGATTAGGGTCAGGCTGCAGGGAAGGGAGACTTTGGGTTAGGCTGCTGGGAGGTGATGGATTGGAGAAGGGGAGACATTGTTAGGCTGCAGGCAAGGGATGGATCACATAAGGGAAGATTAGGGTCAAACTGCAGGGAAGGGAGACTTAGGGTTAGGCTGCGGGGAAGGGAGGGTTAGAGTAATGAAAGGGGAGTTTTAGGGTGAGAATTAGCATAATGTTGGGGTAATAGGGATAGGTACTTACCTGTCTGCAGCAGGGCAGGATGTTTTGATGTCTTCAGAAATGTGGTGTCAAAAACGGCGACCCACACCCTTTATGGCTGTATCAGATTGTATATTTTTTATTTATTAATAGGTTTTCATGTAGCGCTATCAGATTAAGTAACTCTTTACAAAGAATATTTCACATTCACATCAGTCTCTGTCTGACCCATTGGAGCTACATACTAAGGACCCTAACACATGCATACATACATCTCTACATACTCTCTCTCTCTCTCTCTCTCTCCCCCTCCCTCTCTATCTCTCTCTGTCTGTCTGACCCATTGGAGCTACATACTAAGGACCCTAACACATGCATACATACATCTCTACATACTCTCTCTCTCTCTCTCTCTCTCCCCCTCCCTCTCTATCTCTCTCTGTCTGTCTGACCCATTGGAGCTACATACTAAGGACCCTAACACATGCATACATACATCTCTACATACTCTCTCTCTCTCTCTCTCTCTCCCCCTCCCTCTCTATCTCTCTCTGTCTGTCTGACCCATTGGAGCTACATACTAAGGACCCTAACACATGCATACATACATCTCTACATACTCTCTCTCTCTCTCTCTCTCTCCCCCTCCCTCTCTATCTCTCTCTGTCTGTCTGACCCATTGGAGCTACATACTAAGGACCCTAACACATGCATACATACATCTCTACATACTCTCTCTCTCTCTCTCTCTCTCCCCCTCCCTCTCTATCTCTCTCTGTCTGTCTGACCCATTGGAGCTACATACTAAGGACCCTAACACATGCATACATACATCTCTACATACTCTCTCTCTCTCTCTCTCTCTCCCCCTCCCTCTCTATCTCTCTCTGTCTGTCTGACCCATTGGAGCTACATACTAAGGACCCTAACACATGCATACATACATCTCTACATACTCTCTCTCTCTCTCTCTCTCTCCCCCTCCCTCTCTATCTCTCTCTGTCTGTCTGACCCATTGGAGCTACATACTAAGGACCCTAACACATGCATACATACATCTCTACATACTCTCTCTCTCTCTCTCTCTCTCCCCCTCCCTCTCTATCTCTCTCTGTCTGTCTGACCCATTGGAGCTACATACTAAGGACCCTAACACATGCATACATACATCTCTACATACTCTCTCTCTCTCTCTCTCTCTCCCCCTCCCTCTCTATCTCTCTCTGTCTGTCTGACCCATTGGAGCTACATACTAAGGACCCTAACACATGCATACATACATCTCTACATACTCTCTCTCTCTCTCTCTCTCTCCCCCTCCCTCTCTATCTCTCTCTGTCTGTCTGACCCATTGGAGCTACATACTAAGGACCCTAACACATGCATACATACATCTCTACATACTCTCTCTCTCTCTCTCTCTCTCCCCCTCCCTCTCTATCTCTCTCTGTCTGTCTGACCCATTGGAGCTACATACTAAGGACCCTAACACATGCATACATACATCTCTCTTCCTTACACCCTCTCCCTCACTCTCTCTCCCAATATAAAACTGTTTTGGTGATGAACCTGGCTCTCAGATTTTTTATCTGACTTCTAGATCATAAAAAAAATTGTCAAGTTAAAATATTTTTAACGGTGGGATACAGAAGATTAATTATGGGTGGGAGTGTTATCCGTTAGTATAAAAAAATTAGAATTAATGCACAATATGAAAGTGAACTGAGCAACGATTTGTACAGAATCTCATCATTTGTCCTTTGTGGTTGATTTGGCACCACTGAAAGTCAAGATTCTGTATCCTTTAAATCTCTTCCCCTCAGCCTGTCTTATGCCCCTTTCACACCAAAACACTGGATCCTACATGGCATTTGAACACTGGTTGAACCAGTGTTGAATCCATTCATACTGCAGCTTTGTCCTGGATAAATCCCTGGTCATTGCTATACACACAGGAACCGTGTCTGCAGAGGCAGAGAGCAATTACCATCCCCCAATTTACATACTTTTAATGGAACCTGCGTTGAATAACCCTGGTACACCTTTTCATACTGCAGATGTCAGGGTCCATCCTGGGATTAACCCTGGTAATTACCAGGTCTCCTGACACGGGTTGACACCGACACCCGACCAGGAATATTCCTGGGCCCATGCCTTGGTGTGAAAGGGGAATAAGTGAAATCGGTTTCTTCTTATATGCATGGGACCTTGAGCCATTTCTGTGGGCCTTATGAACTGTATGGTATATAGCAGATAATATTTACATATACTAGTTTATGGGTCCTGCCTTAATATTTCTCTGCTGTCCCCACATAAAATGGGGAAGGCGTGGAATTTGGGATTACAAGTAAGGGAGTAACCCAGGCATTACAATATGATTCCCTCCCTCCTCCCATCTTGTGTACTCGCTGTACGCCTCCTGTCATGCCTAGTCTAGATCCTGAGAATACGGAGCTGCGCAGGAAGCCTTGCATGCGCACATGAAATGCGGCTATTTTCCACTTGCAATGAGCCTGAGTCTTGTCCAGTGTCTGGAAAATTGTTAAAAATATAGGAAAAACCTTACTAATTTGTTTATATTTTTTCCTAAATTCACTTTTTTCCTACTGTACATACATTGTACATCTGTTTTGTGTGAATATTAATCCCTACCCTTTATTTGCATCCTGCTTTATAGGGAGCATACTATACTTAAACATACATTAATGTGCAGTATCTCTAATAGTGCGTTCATTTACCTCATGATCTGTCTTCAGTGGCTGAAGCAGGAAGGGATAACCTCCATGTTCAGACATGCAGTTAGCCTGTAAAACTAATGTGATGTTATTATGAACGTCTTTGTGTCATATATCCATCTGGCTGGGAAGCATTCAGAATGGTTGAAAATACCATTTACTCCCTTTTTCTTCCCTTCCCTGTTTGTGATTATATCACCCACATGTTTGTTTAGGTTTTATAGTGTTTTGAACATGAGCAGACAGCTTTTCCTATATAATATTATGTATTTTCACACAGTGTCTGTGCATAATACATGCAGTGAATAAGATTTGTAAACTATGAGTTAATGCATTTAGCAAGCTGTGTACAGGCATAAAGTAAATAAAGCCCACTAGTGAATTATACAGACAAACTGTATGTGTACAGCATGCCAAGGGTGCATATGTATAGATAGATGTGGCTGCAGATGCAGAGAGTTGTTTGTATACACAGTATGTATGTACGCAGCTTGCTAGGTGCATTAGCTCTGTGGCTGTGTGCGTGGGTGTACATGTAGGAGGATACACTGGCTGTGTGTGATTGGTAGCCCCAGGCTCTGGGTGGTGCTAAGGAAGCTCACATACACACAGATCCACACACACTAACAAGCTGGACTAGTGCAGGGTCAGGAGGGAAGAGGGGAGTGCGTGGGTGTAAAGCGGAAGGCTGTGCAAGATACAGACAGCCTGTCACTGCTGCTCCTCTCAGCCCCTGGTGCTGCTTCCTAGGCTGTGCCAGGCCTGAGCTGCACACCCCACTCTGGAGTAGCTTGAAGTCATTGTGAGGGATGTGCACTTGGAGGGGCCTTTCTTTACTGTGATGGTGAGTTTTTCTGGGGTTTTTTATTCGTAATTTATTTTTTATTTCCTTTATCTGTCAGTACAGGTACATGTGAGGCTGCTTCTTTGCTTCTGTCTTTGCATGATCACCACCGTGAATGACAAATGTACACTGTAGTTACACTACATAGCAGAGCAGTATTTGAATAGGTTTGTGCATTTTATGTATATAGTTAATTCTGTGATTGTCCTCGGTATAAGCCACATTGCTGGGATCTGTCCTCTTATCAAAGTTCCAAACTGGTACAGAAGCATAACTGACCCTATATCTGCAAAAACAACAACATGGTTTAATATATGTGAATGCATAGTTGTGTTTCTCACGGTTGCATTCCAGGCAGTGTCCATGTGTTGCTGCATGTGAGTGTATATCTGGATCTGTGTGTAGGAGGGGAGACCTCTTCCCATTTGACTGAATGACTTTTCCAACTGTTCTATAAATAGCTCTTGATAGACTTTGCAAAGTTGTATAATGACAGGCTCAGACTTCACCCTTTATAACTGCACAAAATGAGGGCTGTGGACAAAATCAGCACTACAGGGGAAGTCTCGGTGTACTTCTCATATACATCGCTAATAGATTTTATATCTCTCATCTTCTTCTACATCTGTGTTTTCTCTCCATTGCTTCTTTCTCCGTCTCCTGTGTTATGCTCTAGTCTTGCTGGAACTCTGTTTATCTCTCCCACTTCCCCTCCCTTGTCTGCCTTAGGAGGGCTGGCTGTGTTCCTGTGTTTGCTGTTTAGTTTTCTCTGCGGGTGCACACACAGGAAAGGAATGAATTATTCAGTAGCATTGGACTCTCTTAGCTCCCTAAAGTCTGGAACTGATGCCTTTCAAGTCTAAGAGAAGGCAAAAGCCAAACCTTTTCCAAAACCTGGACATCTCCCTTCCATTCCTGATGTACTCTCAGCTCCCCTCCAATCCTTTCCATTCTGCAGGTAGCAGAATGCCATAAAGGTTCCAGTGAGCTGGGCTGTTGTGCGTTCAGCTTTATAGTGGTGCATGAGAATTTTGGTGTGCATAATTTAAACAGTGGATACAGGGATCTGTATGCTGTACATGCTATGTGCAGTGCATTTATATATTGGCTCAGCCTGAAGAAAAGGGTTATAAACCTGTGTACATTAACAATGGGATTCGAGAACTGAGCAGCAGTGATTTGACCATACATTAATATCAATATAAGATATTGATATTAGACATCGATATAATGAGTAAAGCATTTATTTTCAGCCTGAAATATATGCAATGTACATACTGATTACATATTATCACATATGGCATCCTGGTTAATCAAGTTATCACTAGTTTAAGGGCATATGTTCCAATGGTGTTCCTGCAGCCTAAGGTAAGGTGTGTTAGATTACACAGATGACATTTGAGAAATAATCGGCGCAGTGAAATTTCCCTGCTGGTAGCTTTATCCGGTAAAGCCGGTGTAGGAGGAATGTGTCCTTTCCTGCTCCGTCATGGTGTCTGCTATTTCTGCTATTTACTATCACCAGGCCCATGTCATGAGTAGCCATGCTAAACGTGACTTAACTGTCCTTAAAATACTGTAGTAGAATAATAAAATAAAAGCTGTCGTGTTAATAATTCCTTTGACCACCTTTTACTGTCCTGTGGCCTAATATCCCTTTTTGTCTGTTTACAGAAGTATCTGAGAGATTCTGATTTTCTATGGCACATGTTAGTGGACAGTCAGTGCATAGATAACACAGATATTCTGTTTGTTAGAGCAGAAGTTTTGGGGTAGCATAGACAATCCATGCATAAGGCTAGTTTTGTCATTTTTTATTGTGTAACACAAGGCAAATATATGATTGTAGTTCTACTTCTCCTGCAGACCTTGTGGATTTACGCCTCTGATTCCTGTTTTGTTGTTTAGACATTTTACCCGTGCATCTGGCATGGCATAAATATAGAGTGAGAATTAGAAGTAAACGCTAGTCTCTCATCCTCCATTGTCTCCCTCTCCCTTTCCCCCACTCCTCTTCCTCCCACTCCAACTCGATCAAGATGTTTGGGTGGCTTACTAATTAGGCACAATCTAACTAACCCACAAACGATGAGGAGAGCCAGCCAGCTAATGTGTAGTATTTGGGACACAGTGTATGCAGACAGCGGAGTTACAAAATAGAGATTCATACACACCAGCGGTCCTCAAGGTTTTGTGATTTTGTATACTCTTGTAAAACAATGTTTAAATCACACATACAGTTTGACGTTATTGTATCTGTGTCATAACAACAGAAAGGATAAGAGGTGCTTTTGTGTCTTTTACAGTAAACAGCCTTTGGTTCTTTTCATATATTCTTCTGGGGTTTGGATCTTCTGCAGATGCCAAGTGTCTCCCAGGACTTTGTAAGACCTTGCTGTGAGAATTGAGGCCTTACGAACCAGTTGGGAGCGACATGGGATGTTTATAGCCATGACATTAGGCACCTGTTACCCTTGGTGACATTCTACCATATGAGAGAAGCAATGATCATATCAGGGGCCGGACTTATTGTATTCTACCTTTTTACACTCTGTAATTAATGTATGTTTTTCTATATTTAACCAAGCATTAATTGTGTGTATAAATATATTTTCTCTTTCTGGCTTTAGGGAATCTGGCGGATACCTGTGGATGAGATAGATCGCCCTGGCAGTTTTGCTTCTCATATGAACCGTTCCATTGTGCTCCTTCTGAACGTCCTGTCTCAGCTTAAAGATTCCAACACGCTGCTGAAAATCTCGTGCATGCTACAGAGGACCCCTGATCAGGGGAAGTAGGTGTCTCGGTCACTGTATAATTTAGCAAAACTTTATACTCTATTACAGTTAGTAAAGCGTCATGTACATGTAAATATATTTCATGGTATTCAGCAGTTGAGAGACATTATGTAAGGTAACCAATGTGACCACATTAAGGAAAACGGTATCGCCTTCTCACTAATGTTCTTGGGAGATGTTTCAATTATTAAGTTGTTGCAGTTTTGTTACAAAGAATATGAATGAATAGGAACCAATAAAACAATGCAATGAAGCACTTGGCAGAATTTGGAAAGCAAACGTGTTCATTTTGTTTTTATGAAAGTCATTTCCTCTTCTTAAGGGTGGTTGGGATTGGTTCCCAGATTCAATCAATGTCTTCATGACAACCCAGTGTTTTTTCTCATTAGCATTGGACCCATCCTCCCTAGCACATCTTTCCTCTTTATGGATTCTTTCTTACTATTAGCCCTGTTCTGTTGCTCTGTTCTATTGCTATCCACTTGTTAAATCTGATACTACATAAATATGGATGATTTGGATTTGAATCTGAGTTTATCATACAGATTAGTAATCCACATTGCAAGAATAATTGGATTGCTTTGTTCAATGTGGGTGTTGTTGCTATAATTATTACTTTATTATGGGTTTATTTCCAGGTATGAAGTGTCACTATTTAAGCACATAAGCTGCTTCAAATTTAAAGCAATATCTAAAGGAAAACAAAATTGCACCTGGACAAATGCATGTAATTTATGGGGAGATACTTTCCCATGGGACAAAAGTAATTTGTGGCTTTTTTGTTACAATGCAGTTTAGAGTTCGGCTAATACTCTTCTCCTCATCCTATGCAGTCTGCACGTTTTAAATTTGCCTCCCAGCAGATCAGCATGGTTTCTCTAAGTCCTCACTCTGACTCTGACCCATAGTGTCCTGTATTATCTCCAGGAAGCACATGCCTGATAATAATCAACCCTGTTTCCCCTTTCCAGAAAGTATTTGCGGGATGTGGATCGTCAGGTTCTGGCACAGAGAGCTTTCATTCTCACCGTAAAAGTGTTGGAGGACTCATTAAGTGACCTGTCTGGGGTAAGGAAAAATGGAGCAATTCCTGCAGTGGAGTTTTTCTGAACTGTACGTGCGAGTTCTAATACACACAAGTTAATAATAATCTATATAAATATATATATTAGAGTTGTAAATCATACTGCTGTTTGCTGAGATTTTAGTTGTTGTGCTATATCCAGAAGGGTTTTTTTGTTTTGTTTACCATTTGATGAGGCTGCAATGTAAATCAGCTACAGAGAACAAGATGTATATTTAAATTATGTATGTTTGTAAAAATAAATTGTGACTTAGAAAACTGGCATTATTTATATATCAATATAGTACTGTTCAAGGATAACCTGTGAATGAATGTCTTCTGTCAGGATTCCAAGACTTCGGACCCCAGCTCGTTCTTTACGGCTTCCATGACAACGGACGTGTCAGGCCGGCCTACACCAGAGGACCGGAAAGATGTGCCACCTAGAAAAAATTTGGTTCTGGATGAAGGGACTGCACCCGGAGCGGAGAATGGTGGCAAAGAAACAATTGAAAGTGCTTCCTCCCAGGCCATGGAAACTGGAGAAGCCAGGATTGTAAAAGAGACAGTTAAGACGGAGTCTATTGAAGCCATGGACTATGATGGAAATTTGTGCAATCCTGAGAAACATGGGGACCTGCTCAGAAAGGAAATTGGTAGGGTCCTCAAGGACAAGGGACCTGAGGGGCCAGAGTTATCATTAGAAGAACTGAGCATTAGTTCCAAGTATCTGCCTGCTGGGAGCAGAGAACCAGGGCAGCAGACACCTCAGCAAATGGAGGACGCTCCCCACAGGGTCAGCCGGAAGCGTAAACGGTTTGATGATATGGAGAGCAGCAAAAGCCTGCTCCTCGAAGCATATCGTGTTTGGCAACAGGGTCAAAAAGTCACGACCTATGATTTGACCAAGATTGAAAAAATCATGTGTAAAACGTACATGCTGATAAAACAGGTGAGAAGTCTATTCTATTGTACTTGCTTTTCATCTTTTTATTTACATGTATAATTTTATGATTTAGGTTTTTTATTTTTGTCGGTGCTTTATTTCTTCTTAGATCAGATTGTGAAACTTTACATAGTTCCTCTTTTGTAGAGTGCCTGATTTCCCCTTTGTACTGATATTCACTGTTGATTATCTAGTTTTTTAAGCTCTATAAAGATTATTCAGTTTGCTAACTAAAAAAATGCATCCTGATAATACAGCTGGTGCTACTGACTGTCCTCCGTTATGTGTCCATATGGTAGGATATAGTGGATCTTTAGTGCAGAGAACGGTCTTGGAATGCTAAACTCATTTGTATGTTTCATAGTCACACTTTTGTGTAACATAAAAAGCCCTTTGCCAGTTGCTCTGCCTTTTTGTATTTGTATATACATTTGGTACAAAAGTATTGTCCATGTCTATGGGTTTTATTTATTTCCCTGGGCTAGTTAAAGAAAGTGGCAAATTTGTACCTGTATTTTTGCTTGACACATATATGTGGCCAGTAAGTAGTAGTTGTTCATGTATGCACTTAGGATAGTGGTGCAGTGACATGGTCGCCTGTTACACTTCCATTGTGTTGTCTTCCAGGTGGATGAAGGGGCTGCACTAGAGCAAGCTATAAAATTCTGCCAACTTCAGATGGGCGCTGCTGCCCAAAAACAGGTGAGTTCAGGTGTATTATCATAGACGTCTTGATGCATTATTGTGTGATGTGATCATGCCGTGGTCAGATTTGTTACAGTTTTTTTGTGCTTTGATTTTTTGATTATGTGACATTGAGTTGCACAGCTTTCCAAACCTGACTTTTTCTTTGTCAATAAACTTGCTTACTAGCTTCATACTATCAAGGCCTTCCTAGTAATTGCCATACAACCAAATCTTTGTCTTTTATGGACACGTTCCTGTTAGCATTGTGTCTTTAACTCACACACATAACAATACTGATTAAACATTAGCAAGTCATTGAATAATTCTGATAACAGACTGGCCAATTTCACTGATTAAATTCATTTTCAGTAAAAATGATAGTAGTAAAATGAATTTACTGTTAAGCTGATTTTCTGTGTGAGATTTGTTAATAAGTAAACACTTCCTAACTTCACCCTAGATAGCTTTAGTCTCCTCCTACATCTTTGGCAAAGACAGTGTCCATTGGTAGGTCTGCTGAAAGCGTGTTGTGTATCACGTACTTTCTTACATTTCCAGATTCATACGTGGTGGTAGATTAGGTAACAATATGGCCAAATCTGGTCATCGTGACCAAACAGAAGTGAGATAAGCCCACACTCTAGAGTGATTATCGGTGGGGAAAAGAGGGTGATAATTAGTCAAGTGTGTGGTCAAGGCTTTCTAAACAGCTCTGATTACTTTATCACTTGAAATTCATATAAACGGATATCGGGCCCAAAGTTACTATTTTTAGATTGGGACGAATTGTTACACAGGACAGGCAAACTGGAGCCAGAACAGCAGCCTCTGCATAGGGGATGTATTGGAGCCTTAGGCTTAGGTTAGAAATAAACTAATTTGTTTGTCTGAAGCTACTTATCACCCTGGAAGTAATGTAACATATCACCTGTGTGATCTCACCATCACAGAACTCACCTATACATCTGTATGCATGCAGTAATATTCATTTATTAGCAGGTTTTTATATAGCACTCTCAGATTACATAGCACATTACAGAGAATATTTCACATTCACATCAGCCCCTGCCACACACACACACACACACACACACACACACATACACACACACACGCAGGCTAGGGCTAATTTATTCAGCAGCCAATTATCCTACCAGTATGTTTTTGGAATGTGGGAGGAAACTGGAGCACCCGGAGGAAACCCATGCAGATATGAGGAAAACATACAGACTCCACATATAAAGGGTTGATCACTAGTACTGACCTCTTCATACAGGGAAAAACAGAGACTACTCTTCTGACTCTCCATGCCATGGCTTCCTGTGCAATACCTTGCCCCTCCTAGTCTCCCCCTCCTCTGCAGCAGGTCATGGTCTCCCATCGTGGGAGACCCATACTGTGCTCTCCTGGCCTAAACTCTTCCTTTTGGTAGCCTCCTGGAGGTGACTTGTGGAATGTGCGACTGTGACACACGGAAAAGTTCTGTTCAGAGGCTTTCTAAGGATTCTATTTTCCTTTAACAAGATAACTTTGTACAGTGCAGTGGAATGTTTTTGATTACCATGGCATCAATCCACACACTAGAATGACTATCATTCTCAGCAGGGAGTAGTGTGTAGCACTGATATCAGGACCTTTCCCTAGCAGAAGATGGACCCCATATTGGATGCTTTCAGCTGTGAGTAAAGATTGCTTTAGACTGTAGGTCCAAACACCTGCTGGCATTTTTTTTTTATTAAGCAAATTACAAGATAAACAAGGACATTATTGTGGTAAAAATGGAGGAAAATAAACTAAGCAGCATTCAAAATAATCACTGATGAGTGTCTGCTGCTAAGTTGATCTGCGCTTTCAGCCATTATCTTGTCATTCTGGATGTCCACATCTTTGACTCACTTGGATTCATTCATACAATGGTAACAAGAAAAAGAAGACACAGTATACAGTACAAACTGTAACGTGACAAGTATAAATGATGTCAGGATCTAGGACAGGCTTGTTGCTTTGGGGCTGGCAGATGTTTGGGTCACCCCAGTAGAGCACTCCTTTCACTCATAATACTCTCATAACACACAGGAAATGTTACGGAGTTACCTCCGTAGCAGAGACAGAATGCAAGCGACTTATTGAGAGAACACACTTTGTTTAGTAACTGATATATTTACCATTTCCTGTGTATGGTTTAGGAATGGAAGCAAATTTGTGGTTGCAAAACACACAAACCTTGCATGTGTGCTATGCTTTTTCTCTTAAGTTTGGCCAATTAATGTTATAAGGTTACAATATAAAACAAAAAAATGTTTTCATTGCTGCATTGGCATCTTGTCATGGAGTAGTTCTTTATTAGGATATATTAGTAGTAATACTTGCTGGTGTAATAGCCCATATTATCATGAATCACTTTTGCTGTGTAACTGTATAGTGGCTTTGGCTGTGGTTGACAGTGGCACACTTTCATATATGCAGTTCATGAAGTGTATTTGCTGTGTGCACGTCTAGTTATTCTGGCTCTTGGTATACTGCATTGTGCGGCTTTTCCTCTAGCACCTCTTTTCTACTAAATTCAGACCCTTAAGGTCCTTCAGGGAACACTTACAAATGTCAAGAAGGTATTGTAAATAATCATTTTCAGCGCTCAGTAAAGGCAATGCTGCCTTTTTAGTCTGACCTTCATATATGAGAATAATAAGCAGAGCTGCCTCATATAGGAGTTATAATTCATTAGCAATAGAATGATTTGTTGTATTATAACAAGTTCTACTAAATAAGGGATCAACAGTCCTAGGTGCCAGGTCGCCATGGTGACTAGAAAATTGGACCTGGCGCCCAGGATCACATAGAGAAGTTTCAGCGGGTAGGGAGAAATAGCTGTGTCTGTTTATCCACTGGGTGACTGTTGAGGACAATCCTCCAGCCACTGCTCCCCTACTTGCCCCACCTGCCACAACACCTTGCAGGTCACATCAGTGTCGCCTTTTATCATACTGACGGCCAGCACACACCGGGAGGAAAGAAGATTTATCGCAGAAATGTAACTGTTTCAGTAAATTGAAGGGAATCTACTGGGGCAGATTGTAGATTAGATATATGGTCAGAATGATGGCTGTAGAGATTTTATGTACCTGCTTCCTAAATTCTTGGTCTGGCTTCTGGATTTTGAAAAAAAAAAAATCTAAATAGTTGAGCCCTAAATAACAGCAACTCCTTCAGCCCGGACATAACATACAGATGCAGCAGGTTGTTTGCAGGGATCAGTACCCAGTAGCCAAGGATAACGTCATTCTCACTTTTCTCTGAAGACCACATACCTGAGCCTGGAGGTTGTCTGTGTGAGATGGAGACCCCTATGTTTGTCAGCTTTCCTTGTTCCCATCAATCTTGTATATTTTGTCTTTTTCCATACAGGCGGTGTGTTAATAATACGCTGCCAGTGCATATGTGCAAAAAGTGCTGGGTGCATGCCAGATGTCAGGAAATCAACTCTGCGCCATGAATGCCAGTTTCCCACTTCTGACATTGCTATTTAGGGCAGAGTAAAATCAAGTCTTTTTCTTACCCACAGATATAAAGAAGCTACAAGAATGTTTCCTTTTTGTCTCTCCTGTAAAGCTGGTTGTGTAGCTAAAAAATTATAAAAAAAAAAAAAGAACTTTGTCCAATGCCTTTATGTCAGCTGTCAACTGGCGGGAAAGGGATGACTTTAGGATTAAACCAAAGCAATGCTTATGGGGAACAGAAGATAAAGGGGGGGGGGACACTATTGAGGGAGAGGCTGGGAAAAGAGGGGTAGGTTTGGGTGCCACCTGCATATATGTGATAATGGATGGCAAATTTACTGGTAGGTTAACCTATAGGAGATGTACAAAGAAATTAGCAGAGTGCCAAGGACTACCTATTTCAGCACATTAAGTGGGATATTTAATTAGGTATGGTGAGTCCCTCTGCAACAAAAGGAGGAATCGACATCTGTTGTATATGGAGGAATCTACACATTTTGGACTGGATCTAGAGTTAGAGAAAACAGGTGGAAATTTACACCTGGGCAAAACCATGTTGAATTGTAAGGGATGCATATTTTATCTGTAAGTATCAAAGGGCCTGATTCAGACTTAAGAAGGAGCATGAAAATAAGAGAGGAAAGCTACCCCTGGGCTAATCCATGTTGATTGCAGGGGAGTCATATTTCATCTGTTGCAAACAGTATTAGAGTTGAGAGTGATGTTTCCTATTCCAAGTCTAAATAACAGTGTGATAGTAAACCTGGACAGTATACATAGCGCATAATACCCGCCATAAGGCAGCTTTAAGTCTGTCATGCGGATCAGCAGTCTGTACGACCCTGATACACACGGCAATGTTAAACCCTGCCAAAACTTTTAGGTGGACGGATCCCGAGGCACTGACAAAAAATAAGTCGAATTCCGCAAGCAGCTGTTATGGAAATATGATTGCAGAAGACGTCAGTCCCTGTAGCATACCTTTATTGTTTTATGCTCGTAGAGTGAACAAACAATTCAGATGCTCAGCTGCCTTATGGTATATCTTGAACAGTTTAAGTCTATTAATCTGTTGTCAGATTTAATCTGTTGCAAACAGTATTAGAGTTGAGAGGTGATGTTTCCTATCCCACATCTAAATAACAGTGTGATAGTAACGCTGGTCAGTATCTGTGTGCAATAAACAAGTGTGCATGCAAATAATACAATTATCTTGACTCCCCCCTGAAATCAACATGGGCAAAACCATGTGTAACCTTCCTCTCTTACATCTGAATCAGATGTCAGTATCTGTGTGCAGTAGTAAGCAATTCAAAGATATATCCCTGCATGCAAAGAATACAATTCACTTCCCCCCCCCCCCTGAAATCAACATGGTTTAGCCCAGGAGTAACTCATTTCAAGCACTTAAGTCTGGATCCAGCCCCTTTACACTTACAGTTTCAAGGACACACACATTCTAAGCTCTGAATCCGGTCCTAACAACAGTGTACCGTCTAACAATATCTATAATAAGATATATTAAAATATAATATCAATACCTTTAAGTATAAGACAAATACTAACATGCTACTGACACATCCATTGTAGTTTTGTTGTCTTTTGTTCCATTGACATGTAATTCATGTACACAAATGTTGGCATTGTGCATTTTGATGAAATCTATGCACCGCTATATGTTTATTGAATGCTGAAGGTGTTGTGTGTACTGCTTGTGACATCTGTGCAGCCAGTGAATTAAGTACATGTTCCTTCAAGAAGCTAATTCACTGCTTACCGAGAAGTCATGGTAATTAGCTCATGTGAGAGACAATCCATGGATATGTGGCAGGAAGATGTTGTGCTACTTCTTATATTAAGGCACCATTCCAATGACACCCACACTGTGATAAAGTATTTATAAAGATAAAATATCTGTTTCATGCTTTATACAGAAATAACTTTATGTACTGTTTACCCCCAGCAACCATCAGATACACCCAGCACCCCCAAGAGTACAAAGGACCCCCGTGAGATTGCTTTTTCTCTACCTGCTGTTTCGGTGCAGCTTACACCTCTCAAGCTCTCCACATTCAGCCCTGAGAAGCTGCTCCAATTAAAAGTTAAGTCAGCACCTGCCACATTATCATCCCATCCTGAGGCAAGCCAGGGACCAGCAGTTAAAGTCTGTTCAACCATTACACAAGACAATCGTGGTGAGTGTTCCTTTCTCCAGGTTTATTGCTAGCAAGCTGTTCACATTAACACGTACTGTATGTACAAATCAATGATATTCTACTTCATTGTATTCTCCAGTTGAGTAGCCCATCTAAGTACATTTTGTCTTGCATGTATTCTAGTTTTTCCAACTTCTCCTATTTATCATTGTCATTGTTGTATTTCTTTTCTTCAGAGGAGGAGCATGTAGAGGCGGCATCATTTCCTCATCAAGAGTCACGTTTATGCCAACCTGAAAAAGTTGCAACTGTTACCAGTGACCTGACAGCCTCTGACCCTTCTCATTGGCAGCCAGAAGCAGCCATTAGCTTTGCCAGTTCTAGTCACACAGAAGCGGGTAAGGACAAATTAAGAAAATAGGATATAAATGTGTTACAAGGTTCTAAAAGAAATGCACTTAAGTGGGTGAGACTTAATCCCCAGAGGTGTCGTGATATATCACTCCAGACATGCCATACATATCAGGCTATCAACAAATTATACTCTGACACTCATAACAGAGTTTTGTAACTTAATATGGTTTGTCAAAGGTTAAATTTGTCTCCCAGTAAATTAATTTTTATTTATTTATTGAGGTTTTTTAAAATTATTAACAGGCTCTCATATTGCATAAAATATCGGTAAGACTTGGTAATAACAAACAGGCTGGGTGGGTAGGTAGGTGCACCAGCTTACACTCTATTGTGCTTTTCTTTGAAGATAAGATTTAAGCTTTAAATAGTGTCTTAAAAATGACAAATTTTCTATACACTTACAAATGGTGGACCCCATTCAGCAGCTTTTTAGGTGCTTAAATTTAAAAAGGGATATTCTGCCCATGCGTAGTAGCTTTATGCACGCAATTTACTTTGGACTAAAGGGACGGCTCTGAAACACCATTACAAACCATTTCTTCAAGGTTCATAGTGACTTAAAATTAAGAAGGAAGATAAGATTGGGTGGAAGGAGCCGTTTAAATGGGGAAATATGGGCGCGGTTAGGCAAAAACATTCTTAATTACCCGCCATACGCACACAGTTACGTACCTATAGTTAAGGTCATCCTATGGCATTTGTAGGTTGGTTTAGAAGCTGAAAACCAAGGGCATGTCAGGGGAGTCAGCGTGCTACTTTTTGCGTATAATTAAGGGGCTGATTCAGAGTTACACGTCCACCTTTTTTTTAGGTGTAAGTGTAGACCTGGGCAATACCATGTTGAATTGCAAGGGGAGGCAGATTTAAATTGTAAAACCAGAATTAAAATTAGGTGAAGTTTCTTAGCTCAACTCTATTTTATAAAATGAACATAAAGCTATGCAGTATTTTAGTTCTATGTGTAAAAGTAATGTATTTTCCCTGCATGCAAATTTTTTTTGTTAATTAATTAACACCCCTTACTTTGAAAAATGGTTTAGCCGAGCTGTACACTTGCACCTAAAAAAAAGGTGTAAGTGCATCTCTGAATCAGCCCCTAAGAATCTAAATCATTCTTAAGTATGAACACGGTCTGGTGTTTGCCACCTTTGTGTGACTAATTAGAACAACGAGGAGTACTTTAAACTTTTGGTAGACACTATAGTTGAGAATGTGTAATGCAGCTTTTGCTCACAAGGGGGCACTTCTGATTTATGTAGAACAATTGGCAGTACCATAGAAAAAGAAAGTGAACTCAACAAATGCTTTAAGAGAATTTCCACCTGGGCAAAACCATGTTGAATTGCAAGGGAGACAAATTTAACCTTTGACAAACCATATTACAGTTAAGAGGTAATGTTTCTAATCCCAATTCCAAATAACAGTTTGAAAGTAAAGCTGTTTAGTGTATATGTGCTAGAGCAAAAACAGTATTCTCCCTGCATACAAAGAATTTGACTTGACCTGAAATTCAACATGGTTTTGCCCAGGTTACATTTTCCAGCTGTTTGCCTCTTATTTAAAAATTCTTTAAATCCTGCATGGTTTATTTGCTGCCCCTACCAGAATTTGATGATCCTATTGGGCATTTACATTCAGATTATATTTTAATTCCCAGGGAAATTTCCCCTCATTATAATTAATCTTTTATTCTCTGTCATTAGCAGGTAGCTCCAGGCCGCCTTCAGATTCAAGTGTCCAACCCAGTAAAATGGAAAGTACTCGAAGCAAGCCTAGGGTCCATCCACATGTGCCAAAGCTCTTCATTCCCTCATCCAGTGTTGCCAAATTTCCTCCAGAGATCACAGTCACACCCCCAACTCCAACACTTCTCTCTCCCAAAGGCAGCATCTCTGAGGAAACCAAGCAGAAACTGAAGGTAACACATCTCAGGAGTAGGTGGTTATAGACTGTTAAGTCTGTTGTAAACTTACCTTCACACAATAACATCATCTAATTTGCTTCTCATTCCCCACAGTCTGTCATCCTATCTTCTCAGTCTGCTGCCAATGTAAAGAAAGAGACTCTCTGCCAACCAGCACTTGAGGTCCTGGACACCTCCAGCCAAGAATCATCCCTGGAGAGTGACACAGATGAGGATGACGATTACATGGACATCTAAAGACACTACAGCAAACGCTTCTAACCATCTGCCAAAAGTCTGCATTTGATTCCCACCAAATCGTGCTTGCATGTTCCAGCTCCCGGCATGTGGATCTTTTTCAGCTGCCAAAAGCCAAACCATTGTATTACAGTATGCCAACTCACTCTTTGCTGGTTTGGGAGCACGGTGAGGTCACTTGGAACTCCTCCACCCTTGGTGCTGACAAGAGAGCTTGTCTTGGTGGAGTTTCTGGGACTGACAGGCTTTGTAGCCTTAATTCGAGGTCCATTTTTATAAATACTGAATGTGATGTTTGTAAATTTAACACAAAAGTGTAAATGAAAAGAAAATTGAGATAAACGGAATTCCAAGAGATATGATACATGTTGCACATTTTTTTGTATAAAAAAATTAAATAAATAAATGATATCATTCTCATGAGCACTTGTGTAAGTTGTCACAAGTTATATGTACACCTTTATTTACCAACTGTAAGAGGTTTAGGTGCTATTATCAATCTACAGACCCTTGTTGCCATACCGCACTTCTGCAATCTGGATCTTTGTTGTCTATGGAGATGCCCATACAATGTTCATGTTAAACACTGGAATAGCCATAGACCTTTAGAAAACACCATGGGGCTGATTCAGAGTTGCACTTACACCTTTTTTTTAGGTGCAAGTGTAGACCTGAGCAGTACCATGCTGAACTGCAAGGGGAGGCACATTTACATTGTGAAAGCAAAATTATATTTGAGAGGTAAAATTTCTTAACTCAACTTTATTTTATAAAATTAAACATAAAGCTGTGCAATATTTGAGTTCTGTGTGCAAAAGTAATGTATTTTCATGCATACAAAAGATTTAAGAATAATTAGCATCCCTTACTTTGCAAAATGGTATAGCTGAGCTTTACACTTACACCTGATTCACCCTTACCCCCCAAACTCTGAATCAGCCCCTAAATATGCAGATTAAGATAACATTGTGTTTCAGATGGCTGCTGCAGTAAAACTGGCCATACACTAGAGTGATTATTGGCTCAATCATTCAATTATTGAGTGATCGGGCCAATAATGTAAGTAAAGCTGGCCACACACTAGAGCGATTATCGCTCCCAGCATGTGGCTGCCGATAAACGGGACGATTTCCCCCTGGGGAAAGGTCCTGATATCGGCACCATACACTGCCACAGGCTGGGAGCAATAATCTCTGCTGGAGAGCCTGCAGCCAGCCTATTGGCTGGCTGCAGTCTCTCCTGATTGGCTGGGTCTCCTGTCAATCTTGACAGGAGACCCAGCTTTAACTGTGACAGGCTGCAAGCGCTCTGTCCTCTCTCCCTGTGTCTGGCTATACAGCGCCGTATAGCCAGACAGAGGGAGAGAGGACAGAGGGCTGCAGCCTGTCAGTTTGTGGGGTTCTGCAGCACGATTATCTGCAATGCCCACACACTGCACGATTTTGCTGGCGATAACCGATCATTTTTATTGCAAACCAGCCGATCAGATTATCTGACGGCAGCCATATTTTTTAGATAATCGCCCATTTCTGTCAATTATCGGCACCACTAGAGCGATAATTCGGCCAATCCACGATAATTGCTAAATCGGCACGATTATCGCTCTAGTGTGTGGCCAGCTTAAGTAGGCCGATCTTTTAAGGGAGTCAATCAGCTGATTTCATGGCTCCCTATTCTGCTAGGATTATTGATCCCAGCAGGAGAGGTGTATGCTACTGACAAAAAGACCATGGTTGAAAATTGTCCCATTTATCGTGTTACCTTCTGCTGGGAACGGTAATCATCCTAGTGTATGGCCAGCTTAGTGGATCATGGATGCACTCTCAGGACTAATAGCTACAGAAATCTTGTAAAAATAAAACAAATTTATAATGCAGAAATATTGCTAGAGTCTTACAAAATATTTGTGGGCCTTGTTACAAGATTTTATACCAAGGATTGGTTCACTGACTTTCTGCTCATATATGGTTGGTGATTCATACTGTGTTTTCAGATAAGTAGACTTTAAAGATGGGTACAGCCTATGCAGTCATACTTAAGAAGCAATGGACCTTACAATTTCACAGACGAGTGGTATTTATGATGTGCATGCCAATTCACACTATACCAGTTTAACAGCAGATCTGAGATCATCAACTCTCCTACCCATCTTGTAAAAAAAAATGTACAACAGATAGTTGTAACTGCGTATACACTACCCACAGATGTGTGATATTGTACCATCATTGATAATTATTTGTGGGAGTGTACACACTTGCAATAGCAGACCAAGGGGCTGATTCAGAGGTGCAAGTGTACAGCTCGGCTAAACCATTTTGCAAGGTAAGAAGTGCTAATTAATCTTCAATCTTTTGCATGCAGGCAAGATACATTACTTTTGCACACAGAACTCAAATGCTGCATAGCTTTGTTTAATTTTATAAAATAGATTTCAGCTAAGAAACTTCCCCTCTCAAATATAATTTTGCTTTCACAATGTAAATTTGCCTCCCCTTGCTGTTCAACATGGTATTGCTCAGGTCTACACTTGCACCTAAAAAAAAAAAAAGGTGTAAGTGCAATTCTGAATCAGCCCCCACATGTTTGCATGAAGACTGATAATTGTATAGGTGTTTTTGGAGCTAAAGACAATTTAACCTTTTTGTTTAACTTACTAAACATCAACTAAATAAATGCTTTAACTGTAATTATATAAGTTGTGATAAGGGCTTGTTCAGAGTTTGGGAGTAAAGGTACAGCTCAGTTAAACCATTTTGCACAGTAAGAGGTGCTGATTAATTTAAACTCTTTTACATGCAGTAAAATACTTTACTTTTGCACACAGAACATTATTCTATAAAATCGAGTTGAACTAAGAATCTTCCCTTTTCAATCTAATTCTCTTTACAATAAAAATTTGCCTCCCCTTGCAGTTTAACATGGTATTGCTCAGGTCTACACTTCAACTTAAAAAAAGGTGTAAGTGCAGCTCTGAATTAGCCCCATAATCTGCACATAGATTAGGAGGAAATAGTCTGAGCCTTTCCTATACTTACCTTATTATTTTCATTATTGTTTTATAAGGGACTGCTCTTCCACAGTCAGTTGGCAAAGCAGATACATAAAACTGTCACAAACAAAATAATTCCAGATTTAAAAACAAAAGAAAATTGTTCGCAGTCAAGATTTGGACAGTAGTGTGTTTGTGTGTGCGTCTGGGGGGAAGGGAGTTACAGGTGGGAGAAGAATATGACCTAAACATTGGATACGAGAGCTAATCCCTAGCATAAAACTTCTGTGTCACCCTCATGTAATATGAGAAAAGCACAGTAGTCTGGATAGTATGGAGGGTGCTTAGTACAATCTGCATAATGCCGCCACATATAGGAACTGCTTCTCAACCTGTTGTCACAAATGACTCCAGAAGAGAATTGTGGATATAGATGATCCAGATCAGTCCTGAGAATTTAGTGACTGTGCAGCACTTTATAACAAAAAAACAATTTGTCTAATCCTAGCGATTGGATGCCCTGGCCCTGATTCAGAGATTGCAAATAAGAGGTCAGTTACTCCTAGACAAAACCATGTTAATTTCATGGGAATCAAATTCATTGTCTTCTATGCATGCAGGGAAACTACTTTACTTTTGCTTATTGCACACAGATAGTGACCAGATTCCCTTTTACACTGTTATTTAGACTTGGGCTGGGAAATATCACTTCTCAGCTATGAAATATGACTCCCCTAAAATCAATACGGTTTTGCCCAGGAGTAACCTTCCTCTTTTATCTTCAAACTCTGAATTAGGGCCCTTGTTTTTTTTAACTTTGGATCTAGTTCTAAGTATGTATCAAGTTTGATAGGTGGATCTTAGCTGAGAATAAAACAGTCAGGCAATAGGAATGGTGGTGATAATCAGATGGTCATGTACACACAGTGTGCCTGATCATACAGTGTTTGGATGGCATAAGAAGAGCAGTATTTTAAGTTGCATGAAGGGATGACATTGCTAAAGGCACTGTAGGCGAACAGCTAGAATTGAGTTATAATGGACGCTCAGTACAGTAGAGAGAGACAGGAAAAGAAAGAACTGGGTAGCAGATTCAGATTTCATTAACATAAGCAGCAATATCAAAAGTGATAGTTCAGGTTATAAAACTAAAATTGTACATTCAAAACTTTGCTAACTTTTTATAGAAGGATCAAAAGTGTCAGTTCCAAACTATCTGAAGGCAGGTATGGTGTGCTAGTAACTGCACCTCTACCCAAGCTTGTCTTCTAGAGCTTACTTGGATTATTAGTGTTTTGAGAGCTGGAAAAACCCCAGTACATAGATCTGTACATTAAAAAAACCACAATGGATAACAACATGAAACAGAAGGTAATATCCAAAGCTTCGTACAATATGTTTCCGTTGTATAGAGGAGAGTCACATACAATCCTCAATGTCAGTAAAAAGTTATAAATGGTCTTTCTGCTTCCTATGACTGATCTAAGACCCAATGATCAACTGATACATGAAGTTGTGGAGAAAGCGTGTGACTTAATGCTGAACTATTATTAGCAACAATTATTAAGCAGCTATTGGCTGCTCTGTGTGAACAAGAAGAAGGTGGAGAATAAAAGTTAAAGAAGTGACAAGTCTCAGATGAACCATCTTCCTCTTCCTGTTCAGGATAAGCCTGCTTGGGCACTGCTCAATATCTGTATCTCATATCTCTATGTGTTTGCTACTAGAAACTTGTTATATACTTGTTAAAATCACACGTCTTTCTTCACTAGACAGCAATGAAAGGAGTATAACAATATATAAACTTCTGCCTATGTTTTTGACCATTTCACTGCACTTAGTAAACCATACTGCCTTTTCTCCTACTGCTTCACTTGGAAAACCATCAAAATCCATTCACCTCTCAATTCCCATACAGGCACATGTACACTTTCATTACTAATGGAAACGATACAGATTGTGCCTGAGCAATACCATGTTGAACTGCAAGGGGAGGCAAATTAGAATTGAGAGGTGAAGTTTCTTAGCTCAGCTCTATTTTATAGATTAAACATAGAGCTATGTGGTATGTGATCGCTATGTGCAAATGTTAAGTATTTTCCCCGCATACAAAATAATTAAAATAAATTAGCACCTCTATCATTGCAAAAATGGTTTAGCCGAGCTGTACACTAGCACCTGTTTTGTCCTTACTCCCAAACTCTGGATCAGCCCCTTCACCTCTCAATTCTAATTCTGTTTTCACAATATAAATTTGCCTCCCCTTGCAGTTCAAAGTGGTATTGCTCAGGTCTGCACTTGCACCTACTAGAGGATCAGACCCTATGTCTACACTGTAATAGCTACAGTGCCGCCTAGAAGGCATAAATTGTAAATCCTTTTGTTATCATTGAGGAGAAAAGAAAGCTTATCCCATTACAAATTAAAATATAGTACAAAAAAATACCATTTATATCAAGTCTAATAAAGTGCTGCTTTCAGGGTTACCAATAGGTGTAGCCACCAAAGTGGACTCTTAATCAGATAGGGCGGCTCCCAGTACACCTGCAACAAAGTTTTTATATTGAGGCTAGCAAGCAGGGGCTCATGGGATAGCTGGAAGCAGAGGCAGGTTGGGAGTCTGCTCAAGATTTGGATCAAATTACTTCAATTCAGTGAATTATATAATCAGGTTTTAAGCTGCAAGCTCTTCAGGTTAGTGATTGCTTTGCAGTGCTATATGCTTTCCTCCTGTTTTGTTGTTGAAAGCATGCTCTTTAATATACATTTCTTTTAACTGTCAACATATTTCAGCAGTTTACCTGTAACTGACTACTTATTACTAATTTACTACTACTTCATTTAAAGAAACATTGCACACAGTTTATGGAAAAATGACCATCCATCCAAGTGATGTTGACCACAGATGTCTGTATATTTGAAACATAAAACTGTTCTTGGTGCCCAGCAGGTGACCCTTAATGGCAGTTACAATACAGCACTGTTGCACATCACTATCCAAGGGTTTCCTCAGTGCTGTTATTTTGCAGATGTGATGATAATTACAATAAGAGCGTTATAATGAATTAGTGAAAGGGAACCAGACTGCTTTAATATAGGCTGAGGAGCACAGAACACAGAAAAAAAGTCTCTTAAGAATTTCCTCTTAAATATGTATGAAAAGACATAAACATGAAAACAAATTTCTATGAATTCCCAGAGCCTTTGAAAAGGGGTTTGCTTTGAGAATGCTGTGTGGCATGCTTCTATGATCAGAACACTGTACAACAAGGAGACATGCTGTTTACAAGCGAATGCTTAGAGTGAAATGTTCAATCCTGTTCAGTGTGGGATTCTTCTATGCTTTGTGTTGGAGAATACACATACTTAAGAACACTTCTTTCAAATCCCACAGACACGGTTTCCTGATAGTCTGGTGCTTTGTCTAATTACAGTACACCTCTTCTATTAACATACTGGCAGCATCAACCCATTCTATAGATATATGTATATCTTGTAATGTGTTGGGTATGTAATATCTATAACTTCTCTTGTGTCTTACTTGCTTCTCTGAAGAGGTGTTAAAGTTGTTTGGTGCAGCCATTAGTATCTTTTCTTATAATTCAATGGCTCCCCCTGCTCCCATCAGCTTCTAGTAGATTGAGCACTCTTTGAAATCACAGACTGGCTTCATTAACACATAGTGTGAGTGCAAATGCTGATATCTTGTACAGACGCTAAATATCCCATAGTCAGAAGACTGGTAACCCTTTATTGCCTGACTGTAATGGAAAATGACACGAACGTTGGAGCAATGACACAAGATTTTTATTTCTAACATTTTGGCTTGTTACACTCAATTATTAGTATATGATGTAATTGATACTACACCCTGGTGCATCAAAACTGGGATTTCCATCTTTTCCAACAAAACTACTAATACTGCACAGAATGTTGTATATTTATTTTCCTGATCCTTTAACACCAGCTTCCCTGCAGTCACATATTCTTGCTTATTGTTATTTTCTATGTAAAATTGTTAGGGTGTTTGGTGACCACTGCACATCCTATTGTAACATTGTTGCTCTGGTGGGGCTTTTTGATTTGTTGCATGATTTGGCTTGCTATGCTAATATTTTATTTCCGAATACAATGTAGGTAGAATTACAACTCGCAGAATATTGTAGCAGAGCACATCCACAGACATTTGACCCACACTGAGTCCTAGATATGTTGATTGCAAGTCTTGTTGTTGTCTAAGCATGATCACTCAGATCAGCCCTGTTTATAAATTCATAGGGCAAGATTTACTAAGCTGCGGGAAAGGAAAAATAGAGATGTTGCCCATAGCAACCAATAGGATTCTAGCTGACATTTTCTAGTGTGTAAAAAGAAAGTGAGAGCTAGAATCTGATTGGTTGCTATAGGCAACACCTCTACTGTCCCACAGCTTGCTTAATCTAGCCCAAAATATGCGACATCTGGAATGGTTTTAGAAATGAACAAGTCAATTCATGTGCACACATCTACACTAGTTACTGTCAAACATCTCTTTACCATCTGACCCTAAAGATCAATGTGATATGCTTTGGTATGATAAAGCATGAGCGTAGGTGCATACGCACTGATACAATATTGTACCAGTGGTTTATCGACATAATAATTGGATGAAAATACTGTAGTGGGTACCCAGCTTAGGTTTAATATGGTCTGCAGTGAGCAATGCTTGTGCATTACTTGCAGAAAATCGTCTTTTCCATTATAGCAACCTAGATAAAGGTTCAAAATTGGTTCCAAGCTGTGGCACATATTTCTTGTGATTTATATTTTCCTAATTTATTTCAATAAGCTTTGAACAAATTCTCAAGACCCATTTCTCTCAACCTAACTGACCCTACTTCTTCCTGTACCACTGACTCTGTGTTACCCCTCCTTGTTTAGATCCCCTATTTAGTTTGCCATTTCTTACGATCTAGGTCCTCTTCCTTTCCTTGCTTTTGCCGATATCCTCTCTGCCTTGTTGTTCTTTATACCAAGCCTGTGAACTTGTTTGCTGCCATGTATAGAATATAAGCTTGTTCTGCCTTTTTGTATTTACTGATTTATTTGTGTAAAGTATAAATATGAATAAAGCCAAGGTTAAACTTGAATCCTTCCTTCGATCCAGACAATCAGCCCCTAAAGCTGTCCCAAAAATGGGACACAAGAACAGGCACATCTACACAACGAATGGTCCTACTAATGGGGATAAACCATTCCTTAAAAATGACGATTTTCCTGATACCTTAATGTCTTGTACCGGAAGTTCCAAATCATGTTGTGACATGTTCCTCACTTAATCACTAAGATTCTAAAGAGGACTCCTGAGGGGCATTAAATGGAAATGAATCTTTTTCACACGTTGTAATAAGTTTCTAAATGGCACTTACATTGTCCTGGGAGAGAGGTCTACCTCCTCTAGGGAAACAAGTATTAGCTGATTATCCCAAATTAAACTGTTTTCATGACTAGTTACCGGTAAGTACCCACCTTATTTGAGTAACAGCTCTTTATCAGTGGTGAAAAGCTCTCCTTCCAAAGCAAACAAGTTTTGAAAAATGTCTGGTAATGCAGAATACAATGTAGGGTTACTGATTTTGTTTCTAAGACAGAATATATGACTATTTGAGTATGTATGTATTTATATTTATTTCCGTCTTATATTTCAGTTGACTTCTGCCAAATGAGACACTTGAGCTTGAATGTGCAGTTGCACAGTGCAGCCGGAACCAATCTGTTTTAGAGCACATTTAAAGAATAGAAAGTTTGTAATTGTTAAAAGGCTGGAAATAAAAAACTAAAAATTAAGCAAACTCACGGCCACACACAGAGCTCTTCTCTCAGGTGAGAAGGATGGTTACCGACATTTCGTGGTGTGTTTGTACGTTCATTAGGTTACTCAAATGGTATGCTTATAGTCATCCTATTAGATAAACATGATGGATTAATAGCCCTTTAAAGCTGGTCACTTAAGCAATTGCTGACACTCCCCTCAAGACACAGCTCTTTGACTTTGCTTGCAGTCCTATTATGCTACCAAAGAAATGTTGCTACTGTGATGTCCATGGCAGTGATCAAGCACTGAGAGCCTCTAAGGTGGAAATGTGACAGCTTATGTGGATAACTAGTCTCTTTGCTCTCTGCAGTAAAGACTACAATGTACAACTATTACAGTGCAAAAAAAAAAATTACTCCTAAATAATATGAAGCAGGATTCTAATATGTCTCTTATGAAGTGTAATATTTACTACACATGACTTGGTAAGTGTAAGGGACACATTATACTCCCAATATTTAACATTGGTTTGTCACCAGCTATCACAATTTTCTTCAGTATATTTAAATCTCATGTTTTTACCTACAAAATAAGCTTAAATCACTAGGATCTGTAATATTCCCGCTCCTCCTTCCTACCATGCTTACTACCATGGACCAGTGCTCGAAGTGGAAATTTAGCAGTGGGGGTATGAAATTTTAGCACCAGATGTGTCTTGAGTTTGGCAAAGTAAACAGGTCAACAATAAGAAATCACATTGTGTACATGTCATGTGGGTCATGATTTCTACACTGAACACTTCATGTTTAATTAAATGATCTGGTTACCGCTAGGGAAAAACAATGATAGCTGCCGTTTCTAGGGGCGGACGAGTCCAACCAACCTTGTTGCCCCTCCTTTTGTGTGCCCAGCCAGCCTTATTGTCCCTTCCTTGTTTGTGACCAGCCTGTCTTATAGCCCCCTCTTTATGAGTGTCCAGCCAGCCTTATTGCCCCCTCTTTACTTGTGCCCAGTCAGCCTTATTGTCCCCTCCATCCAACCAGCATTATTGCGTCTCTTTTTGTGTGCCCAGCCAGCCTTATTGCCTTCTGTGTCCAGCCATCCTTATTGCCCCCTCTTTATTTGTGTACAGTCAACCTTGTTGTCCTCACCTTGTTTGTCCAAACAGTCTCATTGCCCCCTCATTGTGTCCAGTCAGTTTTATAGCCCCTTCTTTATGTGTGTCCAGCCTAATTGCCCCTACTCCTGTGTCCAGTCAGCCATATTGCCCCCCTCCTTATTTGTGTCCAGTCAGCCTTATTGTCCCCTCCTTTTATGTGCCCAGCCAGCCTTATTGCACCTTCATTCCGTGTTTCCAACCAGCCTTATTGCCCCTAGCTTCTGTGTCCAGTCAGCCTTATTGCCCCTCCTTTTGTGTGCCCAGCCAGCTTTATTGTCCCCTCTTTATTTGTGTCCTTTCAGCGTTATTGTCCCCTCCAGTTATTGCCCCTTCTCTATGTTCAGCCAGTCTTATAGATTCTCTTTGAGTGACCACCCAGCCATACTGTCCCCCCTGTGTCCAGACTCTGTCCTCCCTTCACTTTACCCAGTCTTATTGCCCCCTCTGTGTCCACCCAGCCTTACTTCCCCTACTCCTGGGTCTAGTCAGCTGTATTGCTCCCCTCTTTATTTGTGCCCAGCCAGCCTTATAGTCCCCTCCTTGTTTGTCCAGTCTTATTGCCCCCTCTCTATGTTCAGCCAGTCTTATAGACCCTCTTTGAGTGACCACCCAGCCATATTGTCACCCCTGTGTCCAGACTCCCTCCTTCAGTTTGCCCAGCCTTATTACACCTCTTGTGTCCAGACAGCCTTATTACCCTCCAGTTTGTGTGCAGTCATCCTTATTGCCCCCTCCTTCACTTTACCAAGTCTTATTGCCCCCTATGTGTCCACTCAGCCTTATAGCCCCCTCTTTATTAAGCCTTATTGCCCCTACTGTGTTCAGCCAGCCTTATTGCTCCCCACCTTAATTGTTTCCACCTAGCCTTATTGCTCCTTGCTTTGTGTCCAGCAAGAATTATTGCCCCTCTTGTGTCCATATAGCCCTATTGCCCTTTTCCAGTCCAGCTTCCCAATCCCCCACTACAAATCCCCATTTCCAAACTACTTTTTAAACCAACTAATAAACTTACCTTTTCCTGTGTCTTCCGGCTCTCTCCTCCGCGGCGCGCTCTGCAGTCTAAAGACTGTCATGCTTGCGTCTATTACCCAGAGCTGCGTCTGCGCAGTGGTCTTCTGTGAATCTTACAATTCTATGTGCAGCTGTATTTTTACTCAGAGCTGTCTCACAGTCAGTACTAGAAGTGCCGGTATGCCAGACGCTGCATACCGGCCCACTTCAAGCACTGCCATGGACTAGATCCTAATTACTATCTGATTATCTGTTGCATGGCTATACGGGATTGTAGGGCAGTGAAATCCATACATGCACTAACAAACATCCAATAGCCATATCCCAGCTTAAGTTTTCCAATCTTGTATGAATTAAATGGTGGAGGTACCAAAGTCAGGAGTAGTGCAGAGCATTTGCACATCTATACTGTACATTGTAATACCAATCCTCTTACAAACACAGCGCTGCTTTACTGTTGAAATGTCATTGCTCTGGATAGGGCAAATTGGGCTCCAATCAGGAACCATGGATGCATGGACATGGAAATGAAGGGAAAATCAGAAGTTAGGATCCAGTTCTATGTTGCAGATGACTTTTTTTTTTTCGTACAACCTGTTTCATTGTGATACTTTGTCCTCTACAGTGTTTTTGGCTAATTTACTGGATGTTCCAAATAACAGAAATTTAGTTTAAATTATATATCTAGATTAAGTATAAAATACCCAAAACATCTGCCCCCTTTTACTTTCCAATTATAGATCTACCACTTGGTGTTTAAAGGATGTACAGTGTGAAAGCATATTGATGTTCTAGTACTTTGTGCTTCTCTGAGTACAGTCATAAAGCTGTATGTGACAATACTGATCAATGTGCTGATGGACTGAGTCACTCTTGAGTTCCCATTTCTGAAGTGTTAAGAGCAAAGTGCAGAATTATTCAAATGCCCTTTGTGGGATTCCCAAGAGAATGTCTCATTAAAGCACAAGCCTTTCATGAGTGGGACATGCGCACAAAAAAGACTTTAAGTTTGTTACAGGGATAACTATACTTACGTGGAGCTGCATGGGGGCAGGAATCAAAGTGTTGCTAACTGGTGTCTGTGTTACAAAATGGGTAGCTAGTGTCAAAATTAATTAAGATACCGTAGCTCCTTATAAACAAATGGTTGTGGCAATTTGGATGAAAAACAAACAAATGTAGTCTGGCTACTGCTGTCTCTCAGTATTCAGTTCTGCTGGTTCCAGTTACCTCTTCTGACCTTCAGTACCAGTACCGACCCAGCTTCCTACATCTAGCGCTTTACTGATTTATTCACGTAACCACTGATGATAAAATATACACATAGGGCCATATGCAGAGTTAATGCTAGATTCTGTACGCTAGACTGCTGCATTGGACGGCTGCGTTCGATGCAGGTATATTGTTACGTCTCATGCGCAGTACAAATATTCAGCAGACTTCAGTACGTAACATATGGAACCCTGCCGGCTTTATTAACGGTGAATCCGGGCCATAGTTATTACCTGAAAATGAAGTGTTGAAGCTGAATAAGGTTGTTGTATTAGGTTACACAGCACTTTATTTATTGGATCAGTGGTCCCACAGATATGTTTCTATGGCAATGAATTGGCATGGTGTGTATTAGATTGTTTTTAGCCTTCAGTACAATTAAAGGTAGCATTAAACAAAAAATGGCTATAAACGAGTAACCTATAAGAGCAATTTTAAAGACACATTTAACACCCTTTAATGAATTTTATGTTGTTGTTTGGTCTGGTAACTATCCCAGAAGCTTCAAACACTCTACCAACTTATGACTGCAACTGAGAGTTCATAATGAACAGTGTTAGGTCTTACACTCCATTTTGTGTGTAAACACATATTTACAGATAATAATGATACACAAGAAACACAAGAATTGAAGGTATACATATCAATTACAAGCACTCTCCTCACTTTTTACTTGGATTTGTGGAGCACTTGATTCCAGACAACATGAAGATGTAAGAAAAAAACAAGCAGAGTGTTCTTCTTTGGTCAGAGAATTTTCATATCGCCTTCCAGCCAGTATGAGGAAAATTATAGATTAAGCAATGATGTAGTCAACACTATAATGTTAAAAAATGTTGTCAGCATTGGTAGCATTGCCAATAGGTGTAGGTTTTGCATGATACCCCTTTATAACGCCAACACTTAAAACATTGTGAGGGGAGGTGGTAAAAAGAAAAAAAAATCCAGATCCATTTACAATAAATAAAATTCCTTACTTACTGCTCTTGGCTCTCTCCTCTCTGTCCTGTCTTCATTTCTCTCTCCCATCCTGTTGGCTCTCTCCTCTCTGTCCTGTCAGTTGGCTGCTCTGTTCTCTCTATCTTTTCCTTCTCCCATATGACCTCTGTTGCTGTGACCTGCATTAGGGGGTAAGTAATTAGTTAGTAATTAGGGTTAGGATTAGTGATAAGGGTTTAATTTAGGATTATTGCAATGATGAACACCGTAAGTGTCGCAAATGTAATATTCTGCCAGGTGTCGAGTTAACGACCTTGTCACGTTGCCTGTCATTTAACCCTGTCAGCATTTTAGTAGTGGCAGGTTAACTGTTGGCATTGTGACCACTACATGCTACACCCCATGAAAACACTTAAGTGATCTTATTAATCAAGAGTGATTTTGTTTTTACATTTTATTTTTGTAAGAGTACAATTCCCCCAAATCCATGTCTGAACAGTGTTTTATGAAGGCGTTATAACCATTATTATAACATAGCCATTGACTTATCCTCAAGTCTAACCATGCAACAAAAAAGACTGAAGATGTACTTCTTGCTACTAGTTGCCCAGGTCTGATAACCTGTGACTGTTTTCAGGCACAATGCACATTTTTTAAAGGGTTGTCACCCAGAAATTTTTTTTTATTTTCAATGATTTTGAGAACATTGGGGTAAATACAGACCTACGGGCTAGTTACGTTACAACGTGTAGCGTATTTATGATAGTGTAATTACTAGGCACCCCCCTCGCTTGTACGTACTTTGGCCATTTTACGCTGCCCAAACCCTACCTTAACTTTTTCTAGGATAAGTACTGACGTATGTAATGGATTTACGTACATGACATGACTCAGCCCATACTGTCCAATTGAAATGCCTCCCTCTGCCTCCAAAGTGTAATTTCGGGTGTCATATTGATGCCCCCGCCCCTTCATTCTTAGTTACGCTGATAGTACGTACGTTAGGAGTTACGTGGCGTAACCTCTGCCACACGCATGTGCAGTAAATACAAATGGGTGAAATTACGTAATCGGCTAGCGGTAATACGCTAGCGTGCTTAGCTTAGGATCTGGCCCATTGTCTGCATATTATATTCAGCCCTCAAGATAATTTAATAAATATGTACTATTTCATGTGGTATTTCACCTAGTTAAAACAAAGTGCGACTGCTAGCTCCTTCCAGCCCAGATGCCCCAAGGACCACCAAACAGTGGCTTGAGTACCACCAGTGTTTCTAGTACCACTGATTGAGAACCTCTGGTGTAGAAAATAACTGAAGTCTTGTTTTGAAGATGCAAGTAGCAGGGTTCTTTGTCAGTGCAGGTTAAAAAAAAAAACTTTTTAGACTAACATTATCTATTCAATACCGTAGTTTAAATAATATAGTCCCTTTTAGAGATTGCATTTGCTTACATAGTGCCAAATACATTTATAAACTAAATACAAATATATATTTTATATATTCTTCATGGAGTTGGGCTGTATCCAGATTCAGGCCCTATGCTTCGCAAAGCTCGTGGGCCAGAGGAAACGGAGTAAAATGAAGCTGGGTTTATCATGTTTATTTTAGGATTGACCTAAAGACGTTAATTTTAGTTTTGAGCATGTGTGTGGGAGCCTGCCCACTAAAGACTCAATAGCAATACCTATTCATTCATATGAAAATATTGGAAGAAAATATGGCTGCGAAAAATTGTGAGCATCCCCACCCCTCTTTGAATACAATTAACACTTGTAAATGTTATTGCAAATACAAAATATATCCAGAATTTGCAACTATTTAATTCATCTTTTTATTGCAAATGGTAACCGTAGCAATGAATGGTCACAGTAACTACTTTTTTTTTTTGCCAGTTAGCAGTGTGATATGTGTGCAAGCTAGCCAGTGCATCACAGCCAGGATTTGTGTATTGGGAAAGTATCTCTGGTACCAACTTCACTGTCTCAGTTACTTGTGCTGCACTTGTGGATTAGAGAACAATACGTCCAGGTCTGTGTTTAGACAATAGGTCTAGATATCTCAATTAGAAACATTAAGAGTTGAAAGGGAGCAAAGAGATTTGAAGTTTTTGTATCTGTTTGAATTTGGCAGTCTTCATAGCCTGGGGATTGTTCAGAGACACTCTTCTCTTTTGTCAATGTAAAATAGGGCAAAAGGATGCTCCAGTTCCTTCTCTCAGGATGGGACATTGTAACTTTCCCAATTCACAAATTTTTAGCTGCCTGTCTGGACCCTTCAATACACAAAAACAGGCTACTATGTCATAGCCTTGGATATAAGACTCAACATATGTTAAAACAACGGAATACTTGGGTAAAATATTGTTTAGCTTTTTAAAAACGTGTGTGTGTGTGTGTGTGTGTGTGTGTGTGTGTGTATGTATGTATGTATGTATGTATGTGTGTATGTGTGTATA
>WWET01000160.1:425350-435426 GCA_011038615.1 Limnodynastes dumerilii | reverse complement strand
TTACGTTGGCAAAAGTTAAGGTAGGGTTTGGAAAGCGGATCTTGACAAAATACGTACGTTCAAGGGGTGTGTCTAGGGGAGTGTATAGAATATACGCACACGAAAATACGCTACGCGAATAAACGTACGGCAAACGTAGTTCTGGATCTACCCCATTAATAGTGGCACTTTATTTTTTTACAATTTTGTAGCAAACTAAATTAGAAACAACAATTTTCCTTTATTCTCCAGATCGTTCCAAAATTGCACGCGTGAAGGAAGAGCCAAGTTTGGCCCCTGCAAATGTATATCAACAATGGGTTCCAGATTTAGAAGGAAATCCAATCCTTACTCCCAACTCCCCTGAAATAACAGTCTCTCCCAATCAGGAGCAGCAGGTTCCCTCTTCATCCTCAAGCTCTTTATACAGGTAAATAACTAAGATATACAAGCATTAGGTTACTGCACTTTTCTGTACCTGACTGTATATTTACTTCTATGTAGCAAACATGTATATAAGGAACTGAGATTTTAACAAATGGTTATTTGAAATAATAGGTTAGCTTTATGGGAAGATGTTGGACTTTGTTCTTAAGCATTACTTACATTTTTTTCTTAGGGCTCGACAAAGAAGATGTCCTCAGCCTCTTCCAGGTCATCTGGATTTGTGTGAAGCACCTGGCAGGCGTCTTACACCAGATACAGCTACTGTGCCAGAAGTTGAAGCCTTTCAGCTGACTGCATATCCACCATCCCACTCTGTGCCCGAAAGTTCAAGTGCAATGAACGTTCCCATGGAAACACCCACAAGGCAGTCTCTGCGTGGTTCCATGTATGGTCCGTATGGAGCAGAACAGTGGATGGTTCCTACTCAAGGGCAGTATCGGCCCGTGAGCTACTCCTATCCAGCAGACTTCAGCTCACAAGGGACAGTGAGCCACCCACACAATGGGATGTCAGACTGGAGCCAATATTCTCTGTTCCCATACACCTGCTGGTAAATTGGGAGAAGAAAGGTGGATCACGCACATGTGTCTTTGACAGCCTTCTCCTATTTGCTGTTTTAGTTTTGAAGAAAGTGATCCAGTTAATATCATATGCACCTCTCGTTTTAAGTTTAAGCAACTGTTCTCTCATGTTGAGGGTCAAATGAAAATTATCCAATGATGATCGGCACAAACTGGGAGATGCTTTCTCCTACTAAATTATTTCTCAAATTTTGCCGCATTCTACTCCTTTTTCATTGTTGCTCATGTTTTCTTATCAGTTGACCTGAAAACCATGCAAGATGAAAATTGTGGAATGGACTCTCTTACTAGAATTCAACAATCAAAATAACCACTGCCTAGGGGTGACTAAGCTTTGCTATTTAGCAGCTAGTAGACTAATGCTAATTTCAATAAAATCCCTTAAATTACGATTGATTACAAAAATATCTCGACATGCATCCATATTGTTATCTGTGCCAATCTCTTGAATGCTTTTGCCGTCTAAGGAGGATTAAGATCACGGGGGGAAAACCATTAGTATTGCTTTGCACATGTTGTTTTCTTATTTTTGTGTGTTGAATAATCTGGTTATAATTTCGATTTGCACAATTTCTTGTGAATATTTGGTGTGATAGACACATTATAAGGCACATGGGGTTTTTTTTTGTTATTTTTTCCTAAGAAATGTAAATGGGTTTGAATTAATTGCATGTTTTACACAGGGTTGTGTGGAAAGCATTCTATTGGGATTATCCATATAATCTGGATTCTGTGCATTACAGATACTAAGCAGAACCTCAGATTGGTGAGATGCAGTTCACCTCAAAAAGCTGCTTTACTACTTGGTCTAAAAAACCCCTGCAAATATTGGTTATCAGACCTAGAGAAGTGTTAGCTGTATAGTGTGTATTACCTGTAAATAGATTTTATTTAAAGAAACGTTGACATGGATTTCATGTCCTGATAGTGAAGGATGTTTTATGTAAATTTAATTTAATGAATTGGAAAGTGAAAATGATGTAATGTACATTTGTTGGTCATTGTCATTTTACACCTTCAATAAATGTTCAATGTAAAAATGGTCTTTTGTCTGAATATTTAAACATTAAATTATTCTTTGTGAAAGTTCAGTAATAATCTTCAATGCCAGCCATGTTAAATGCCACAGCACAACACCTAATGGGACCCCTAGTTTGGCAAACAGAAATATATTAACCCCACACAAAATGGTGGCTGTAATTATTTTAGTTACCTCTCATAAAATTTAATTTGTATGTAATGGAATTACTTTCATAAATTGCAGTCATTCCTTTGAGCATGTGTACATTGCCATACTTTGTTTCCAGTAATTTACACACTATAACCTTTAATGCACTGTTTATCAATGTAATAAGAATATTGCTAGTTAACCTAAATTGGCTGAAAGTTATTAGCCCACAATTGTTCCATCCACTAGAAGTAGTCAATAAAAATGGTTATAGTGTAATAGCAAAAGCATAGTTTAATAATCAATACATTATTACTTAATCCATTAAGAGTATTGTTAGCTAATAATGTAAGGAACAGACATTACAGGGGATCAACTTTATTATTGGTGTGAGAATGATCTTACGTTTAAGTGTCTGACTGTGTGACTTAAAACTTTGGTTTAGGGTCAGAATGAAGGTATTGGCCTGTGTGCCAATTCTCTTAGTAAGTCATTGTTCCCCCTTCCCCATTAAACAAACTGCGCTTCATTTGTCTCAAGTGGAGATAGTGGTACATTAATACAGTTACCAAATATCCTAAGGCACTATTTATTCTTTGTCCTGCCTCCAGAACATATGTTTACATTTTGAGATTATTGGAGCATGAACATTACTGAAACCTTTACATTGTAGGCCGGTGCAATCCACTCACGGTGGAATGCGGCGCATCCAGGCACCATGCTGGATAGATGCCGCTGCCGCTCATCCCCCTGATTCTCAGAGCTGTCAATTAGCTAGATCTGTGACAGCTATGAGAGCCAGCACCGGTCCTCAATACAGTGGCACCAGCCTGTGCTGTAGGTAGATGCTAGATCCGAGTGGGCTAAATGACCTCTGCTGATGTCTAGCCTATGTGACCAGTCAGAGGGAGGAGTCGGTGTTTCCTCTGGTATCCTGAGCACAGCAGTGTATTTATAATATAAAAGAGGACACACATTTATTTTTTGCAGGGGGGCGCCAGACATGCTAGCACCAGCCCTGTATATTCTGTTGTATAATATGAAGTATTGCAGGCATTAAAATAAAAATTCTTCTAGTGGCAGCAGCAGGTCATTACTGTGAATTGTAAAGAAATATAAGTTTATATAATAAGTTTATATAAGATTTTTTCTGTGATTTTTCTGTAAATGTCTTGTTTACAGTAATTTAATGCCACCCTTGCATTCAAAGGGCCCATTTTACACCATCCTAACACTTACAACACAAATAATATTTTATTTATGTCTGGCAGATCTACCTGGAAAGGATATTTTGGATACTGAGGGCTGATGAGAGCTGTAATACTGCTGTCATTCGTCGATGAGAACCAGTTTTCCTGCTCTACATTTTAGTTCCAAATTGTAAACAAGCGGGGAAGCTTTCTGAAATGATTGAAATGAACAGAAGCCTGCATTCAAAGGGAAAGATTTACTAAACTGCGGAAAAGTGGTGATGTTGCCCATAGCAACCAGATTCTAGCTCTCACTTTCCTATTACATACTAGAGAATATCAGCTAGAATCTGGTTGCTATGGGCAACGTCTCCACCTTTCCTTTTCCGCAGTTTAGTAAATATAGCCTAAAGTCTAAGATATTAGTCTGTTTTATGCTATAGACCCTTCACAAGCTGAGACATTGGGCCTGATCCAGAGCTACGAAATTTTCGCACGACGGGCGAATGCATACGTTCGGCCGTGCGTATAAACATACACGCCCCTAACACTCCCATTGTAAAGTACCTGCTTACGGCGGCTATACCCTACACTAGGTACTACCGTCGGCCGTACGAATTTTCGCAAATAATACGCAAAGCGTACAGGCTTAGCACGCCCATACTGTACAATTTAAATGGCTATCCCCGCCTCCGTGTAGTAAAACGAGCGCCCAGGCGACCGTCGTACTGAACGCACGCCCCTCGAGCGAACATTTCGCTCACAATACGACCGCTATACGCTCATGTCGTCCAGCCGACCGGAAGCTGTCATACTGGGCATGCGCAGTGCGAATTTTCGTACGAAAATACGCAAAAAACGGTCGTACGCTCGCTCGAAATCGGCCAATTTCGTAGCTCTGGATCAGGCCCAATGTCTATAATTATCTTACAGTATATCTAATTTATCAATATAGTGCAGTAAAATGATGCAAAGCAGTAACTGTTTACAAATATTAGTTGAATAAATTTCCCCTTTAAGAATTCCAGAAGCCTTTATTACAGTCTTTTTTTTTCCACGCACGATGCAGTAATGCCCATTGATTAGAAACAAGGAATCGGATCTATTGGCAGGCGCATCATTCAGAATAACATTTCTGAAGCATGTTACACATCAGTGAGAGCTATAAATACAGATTGTGCTAACAAAGAAAAGAACTTCCAGATAATTTGATCTTCAATTTGTTTTTCTAAAAATGGCAGGCGGACAAATCTTAGGTTGAAGTTAGGGTAGCCTTCAGCCGGCGTAAGGGAGAGTTAATACGCTCCTACAAGGGGGAGTGTCGGGCCAGAACAGCGATGTTACGCTGAACGCTACAGCTCTCAGTGTAACATCGTAGCTCTGGATCAGGCCCATTGTAGCGGGAATACCAAATTCAGGATCACTGTGCTACAAATGTATAATGTTACACTTGACTTTATTTTTGATGTGTTCTTTCTACATCTAAACTAAATAATTATGCATTCTGTATATGGGCCAATGGGTACAAAATGGCAGAGTTAAAAAATAAAACAAAAATCCAAACGTAATATAAAATAGTTACAATATCATGGTAGTTTGGTAGTTGCATACCTCTACAATCTGTACTTTTGAGTCTTTTTATATTATTTCTGACTAGTATAGATGTACTATGGTGCTTTACATCCATGTCAGACATCTTCACAATAAAGACAGTCTGGATAGGCCAAGTGTATAATCAGCTGTCAAATCCCTGTTTCAAATATTCTATCCCCATAAGCTTAAAGCATATGCAGACATATGACTTTTAAATACCGACTTAAATCCATGTGCATCACAAACTATTTGTGCCAACAAAAATAGCAGCTAGTAGTGAACAAGAGACAGCCTGCTGAGCCTTGCTCTGTAATCTTCACCAGTTCTTATCCTCCGCTTCATAACAAAGGAGCGATTAAGGGAGCAAATTGCTCATCAGTACTCTGGACTGCAGAAGTTGCCAACCTCAAATATTTCACTTATTCAGCGTAACATTTGTCAATTTAAGAATAAAAAAAGAACTAAAATTACACAAACACTTGGTTATTTGGCATATTAAAACCGATTCATTGATATGTAAATTGCACATCAAAGTCAGTCATATAATTAAAGAAAATAAAAGAACCAGCTTTTTCAGGTCTCCTGTAAATAATAAAAAGGATCCCTCTCTCTCCCCACACACACCTTATAAATTTGTGTGTATATCTTATATGTTTTGCTATAACGTTCATCTAACTATAATCTGTGTTCAACTTAGGTTGTTTTTATAACAGTTTTGTACTTTAGAGTGGAGAAGTGCTCTATTTAAAAAAGCAAATGTACATGTGTTATTGTCTAGGTAAAAAGATCAGTTAATTTAAATGGGAAGTTGATCATTTTGCAGCATATGACCTAAGAGCAGAGTAAAGTAAAAAGTAAATCTTAGTTTAAGAGTAAACTCTGCCCTAACTGTTTTTTATTCCTATCTTCCCAGTTTTAGTCATTCCTTCTTTCTGCCATCTGCTGGTGGAAATGGAAAACCTATTCAAGTTGTTTTCACAAGTTAACCTAAAAACATTTTACATGAGCTTTCTTATGCACATCCTTTACTGTCCTCCGAAGAATATCACAAGCAGCCAGAAATTTTAAAGAGTTTAATAAAAACCCATACATTCTCAATGTTACAGAAAGATGCTACAGAGAGACTACTGTCTCTAGGGGGTGGATCCAGATCTGCGCTTCTGTCTGTTTTTCAGACTGAAGCGCAGCCAAAATAATTACTGCACATGCTCAGAACAAGATTACATACAGAAAGATGGGCGCAAGGCTGCCCACCCAACAGCGTGCAAATCCGACAGCACTGCGCCAGTGGAAAAGGGGTTTTTCTCTTTTAGATATCCGTGGCGTATGGTGCCTGCGCATCCTCCATGTGTGTACACCACTCTGGCTGAAGGTACTGGTACAGTATAGTTAAAAAAAAAAGACATAATAAATTAACACATTGTAATAGGGGATGCTGATGCTTGTAGGTCTACAAGCATCAGCATGCCCAAGGATGCCTGGGCATACTGGCGCTTGGAGAACTATAAGCGCCAGCATGCTGTAATCTAGTGTATGCAACGGCATGTAAATGTCTCCCCTAGTGATAGGTGTGGGTCCCCACAAAGAACAATTTCGATAGGGCCGTTCTCTCCTAGCCAGTTTCGAACTAGCTGGGCATAGCAAATGAACTACCCCAACCCTTCCCCTAATTCTAACCCTAAACCTCACCTTTAATTACCCTAACCCTGCCCCTGCAGACTGACCCTAACCCTCCCTTCTCTCTAGCCTGACCCTAACCCTCCCTTCTCTCTAGCCTAACCCTAAGACCCCCCCTCCCCGCAGCATGACCCTAACCATCCCTTCCTAAGTGCCTAATCCACCTCTCCGGAGCTGTCAGCAGCGGGTCTGGTGGGTCCTGCTAAAGTGAATGGGCGAGTATGCCGATCGGCACAATCACCCATTCATAAAAATAAAATTCTAAAAAGGCCCCTATTCAAAATAGAGACAGCCGTAAAGGAACTTTCGGCTGTCTCTATTTCTGAAAGCAGCCTGTCGTAGCGGGGACTGCAACCTAGGTGATCTAATAAAATATACAGCTGTCCGTTACAGTAAAAAAGAAGTTTAAAATATAAATAAAATCATACTTACCTGCTTTGATGGGATCTTCATCTGTAATGTATCCCATCTTGTAAGCTTTTAATCCGATTAAAAGCTTACAAGATGGGATCCATTACAGATGAAGATCCCATCAAAGCGAGTAAGTATGTTTTTTTTATATTTTACATTATTTAATGTAAACTTCTTTTTTACTGTACCGGGCAGCCCCATATTTAATTAGGTGACTAGGGGGACATTTACATGCCGTGACGTACCCTAGATAAAAGGGCATGCTGGTGCTTATAGTACTATAAGCATCAACATGCCCTATTGCAATGCGTTTTTTTTTTATTCAGTTTATTTACATTGGGGAAGGGGAGGTTTTGGTGTGAAGGGGAACTATTTTCAACAAAAAAAAACTTTAAACAAATGAAAAAAAAAATCCACTGTAAGCCGCAGTCGGTGCCCCTGCAGCTCCGACTGCGGCTATTAAACAACGTTTTTTTTAACCGTTCTATTTAGTTGCGTGTTTCTGCTAAAAAAACGCATCTCTGGATAAGACGTTTAGCATATCTGCTAAAACTCTGGCTCAGCTCCTATGAGTGAATGGTATGTGCACCCAATTCAGCTGATCTAGTGCTGCCAAAAATTTGGATGTATTTTCATTATATTTTTAAGAAGCATTTACGCTAGATTAATAAAAGTAATGTTTTTTTTCCCAATAATCCTGTTTTCTTTAGGATGTACTGAGCAAAAAAACAAATTTTGATTATTCACCTAACAAAATCCTATATAGTGGAGTTGTTGTAAGAAGACACTGACAAGGGATGAAATGAAATAAATAGAAAAACTGAACACATACATCCTATACCAATATATTGTTTGCCATCTACTTATCTTTCATGAACTATTTTCTCCCAATGATAAGAATGGGGCTGATCGAGAACTGTACTTACATCTTTTTTTTTGGTGCAAGTAGCGATACCATGTTAAATTACAAGGGGAGGCAATTTTAAATTGTTTTATAGATTTAACATAAAGCTATGTAGTATTTAAGTTCTATGTAAAAAAGTAAAGTATTGTTCTGAATGTAAAAGAACTAAAATTTATTTGCACCCCTTATTTTGCAAAATGGTTTAACCGAACTCCCAAACTCTGAATCTGCCCCGATAATAATAAATGATAATGGGGTCTACTAATAAAATGCCCAGCTACACTACAATTATTCTAATTTATTATAAACATCAATGTATATTGCCTGTTGTCCAAAATGACATCTAATTATGTCTATTTCACCTGCTTCTCTTATCCCTTCAGAATGGAAGTTATTCTCTATTAATTGCTCTGAGCTTGCACTGTATTTCTAGCAGCATAGTCTTTTAAACTGCCTTTTTGGATTCTGCTTGTACCTTTATAATTTATATACTGGGAACTCTTTGTTATTTTCTATAAATAATGGATAGTAAATATAATAATCTGTATATTTCTGTCACTGAAACACAGGTTACCTACTGTCACAACAAATGTCTTTCTATGCTCAGGGCTTTATTATAAAACACAAATAAATAAAGTATATCTGAAGGGAAATGTAATGTCATCATGTGCTCTAACTTTAATAATAGAAGCTGGACAGAGAAAAAGTTGTTCTTGCAAAACACAGATTAGATATCCAATCTCAGAGCAAAAGTGTCATTTTTATTTGTGGATCAATAGGTTTCAAAGGAGAGAGGGTTTATTTGTTTTTGTAGATGGCATTCCTCAAGATGCCGAATTAATATCCATTTTGACAAAAAGACTTCATTGTTTAATACTATTACTGAGACACATCATGAGACTTTCCGTAGGATTTTCTGAGGAACGACTTTCTAAGCTATGAAAATGAACAGTAATAGGGATCAGCAATTAAGAACCTTCTTCATTACTCTTGACAGAAATAAAATAAATAATAGTATTGCCTGTTATGCAACAATGCTAATTAATTTCTTGGAAATAATATTAAAATTTATATGGTTATGAAAATGCAATTCTTAGCATTACCAGTAATTTATCAATACAGTTCTATAGGTCCCTGTTTTCATATAAAATGTCTCGGATTTTATTATGCACTGGGTTTTTTGGGTCATGCTGCCAAATTCCTATAATTTACAAAGTCTGTATGAGCTTTATACACTTTTTGCAAACTGCATGTTTGAAGTCTGGTAATAACCCTTTCACACATAAAACCTAGGTCAGTGATGATATATTGATGAGAGTGTGGGTCCCTGTTGCGAACAGTCAGTTCCGAATTGGTTGGGATATCGATTGCTTATGCCTTGATGAGGCATAGCAATTAAGCCCCGGAGCACTGAACACAGTGCTCTGAAAGGTAAGTAACCCACTCCCTAACCCTAGTTGTCCCCATCACAGCCCCCCCCGCAGTCTGAGCTGGCGTTATTGTATCTCTCAGAGTGGAGTGTAAAACTCCACTCTGAGGGTCTGTAAATTTGACGAAGCACCAGCCTGCAATGAAAAGAGGTCATGTGCAGGGCCAGATTATCCACAAGGCAACCTAGGCACATGCCTAGGGCCTGGGGAGCCTCAGGGGCCCAGGATCTTACACTGTTAAGCACCTTTGCAGCCTTAAGGATATGCAGGATCCCTTGGGGGGCCCCAAACCGGCATCTTGCTTAGGGCCCCATGATTTTTAAATCCATCTCTGGTCACGTGGTATTTACATGGATCGCCAAGTGCAATTTTCCATGGCTATCCATGCTTTGTAAATAATATTAACTTCATTTTCATTTGCTAATTCCTGTTTTCACATGTAAATAGAGCCCTACATGTAGAGAAGCAAAAGCAGACTTCAAACATGGACATAATCGTTGGCTTAATTGGTAACAATTGGGCCTGATCCAGATCAACGATGTAGCGCTGAGCGTGCTAACGCTCAGCGTTACATCGCTGACTCCCCCTGGCACTCCCCCTGTGCGGGCGTATGGCCCCTTCCTTACGCCGGGTGAAGGCTCCCCTAGCTTCGCCCGGCGTAAGGAAGGGGCCATACGCTCACACAGGGGGAGTGCC
>WWET01000160.1:392385-405140 GCA_011038615.1 Limnodynastes dumerilii | reverse complement strand
GGTGTTGTATTAATTTCCTTTTCTTAATTTAATTAGGTATTCGTGGCCTAAAAATACCTAAAATTAAACACTGCCCAGTACCGCACGATGGTAAGACTTACAATAAATAAAACCCTATTATATGGAATTGAATCGGAGCTTTAATATCATAATTTTATTGCTTTTTGGAGTTAAGTGGTAAAGTTTCAAAGGTCTCCGATTTTGTGTCAACATAGAAAACATTAAACAGACATGTTAACCCCGTAAGGTTCTTTTTGTCTATGGGAAAAAAAAAATATATATACATCTAAATACACACACACACACACAGAAACATCTATATACACATATATACACACACACACAAAATGAAGGTTGCTCAAATCAATTTATAAGTTATATAGAGCAGGTACTGCAAGGTATAGGGAATTTACACAAATAAAGAAAATAGATAACACAGAAACACCTTAACTCTGTAAGATGTGACAAAATATTACCGGTGTGTGAGGAATATAAAGTCAAACAGCAACAGGTTCCCTCACCACACATGGCAATCCGTTAATATAATGAAGACAACTTTGGATAATATGCCAGAAATAGTAGAGTCACTTTGTGTGTCTGAAAAATATGTATCGTCTGAAGAATCTGTGGGAACGGACGCAGAAATTGATTTTATTGGATGGATATTAACTTATAAATTGAGCAACCTCCACACACACATAATATAAATATATATTTTTTACACACATATACACACACGTTAATCAAGAGGTATAACACCTCCTATTTCAACCTTTTGCTTTATTTAGGTAGGCCCCAGAGCTAACTAAATTCTATTTAGTCTGACCTCCCTCACACCTCCCCTACAACATAAACTGGCAGGCAGCCACACATACTAAGTTTACTTTGTTGCAACTCTCAGCAAAACAGTTCACAGATTTAAACACAAGTCTTGGGATAAACACAAGTCTTTTCTAAGACTGAAGCTTTAGCTATTACAGACAAAGATTGTAGATAAGGACCAATTGTTCTCTGTATTTGCGGTACACATTATGCATTATACTTACGTGCATGGTTAAGACTATACTGACCTTAGTAAGCCTGACAGCATAGAACTAAACAGCACCAAGAGACAGCCAAAAGCTCATTTTCAGCTGTCTATTTTGAAAATACTGCCATTCCCCAAAAAGGTTTAATGGAAGGAGAGTCTTAGTGTCGGGCTGTGTGGAAGAGAGTCCTAGGGTTAGGCTGCAGGGAAGGGAGGGTTAGGGTAAGGGTTGGAGTTAAATTCATATTCACAATTCGCAGCAGCAAAGACGCTGCTGAGAATTGTGAATATGAATTTAACCCCAACTTCCATGGATTGAATAAGTTTTCATCTGCGAGACAAAAGCAAATCGAAATCCCATAACAGCCCTTTCACAGCAGCAACCCACAACTACTAAAAACAAGCTACTTGACTTGTACATGCTGATGTATTCAGTTCATTCGTTGTTACTTTCATGATGGCGGCAGAGCACGACATCAATGCTAGACATACACAGCCAGCAGTTACAACAAAAGGAGACAGGTAATGAAGCCCAACCGTAAATATTTGTAACTACAAGGCAGCAGAGTAGCAACATTTGATGATACAAAAAGTCCAATCACATGACCCACTTGGGTGCAGTAGGCATACATTGTTATTTGCACCATCTTAATATCATTTTTTTTGTCTAAACAGAATAAAGACCCATGGCATATTCTAAGAATATAAGTAATTTAATACTGTTAATTTTACAGCACAAAAAAAAATAACTCAAAGCTATGATTTCTCCCCCCTCAAAACAGGAAAAAAAAAATCAGGTTAAAAAGAACACACCTAAAACATTGTGTAGTCTATGTAACCTATGAGACATGTCAATTCTGTAGGAGAAAAAATACTTTCAATATAGGCTGGCCCTCAAATTATACAGAAAACATTGAGGAAGAACAAAAACGCAGTTTAGGAAGTGATCATCAATGGTTTGGAAACAGTTAAAAATGTTAATTACACGGAATCTTAAGACCTAAATCCCCCCAAATACAATATAAAATTACAATTTACAAGCAAAACAAAATGGCACAAATGCATTTTTCCCCACCCTTTACAAAAATAAAATTAAACCTTGCCTTTCATTTGCAAAAAGTGAATTAAGTGACAGATTCCCTTTCAACATGTCAGATGCGTAATCATCCAAGTGAATCCTAAATGCAAAGCATGGCTAAAGCAGCTATCCACACAATCGTAGTTGGAACATTTCCAGATCCAACACAAACTTACATGAAGCAGCAAGAAGAGGTACAGCACCTATTAGAATCAGGTGAAAATGGCAGAAGAAAATTGGGCAGTAAGAGAATATATATTTTGTTTCACAAGAGACGTATGGGATGCCAACTGCAGAAGTCCGAGGAGTTGTATCACACATCTTATCTGGAGCCAAGGAGATTTCACTTTGCATAGTCATTCACGCCATTTCAAGAAAAAGGGCAAAAAACAGACATGGAAATAAAGGGTTGGCTCGTGCTACGGTAATTAGTTTCATCCTTTTGTGCTATTCTAGGTCACTAAATGATAAGAAAAACCACACATGGAAAGAGTTATAAGACTTTGGGATAGTTGAAACTAGATCACTAAAACGTTAAATATACTAGCTTCATGGATTCCCACGTTATACTGACATTCTGCAATATGAAAAAAAGAATTTAAATTATATTAACAGCACCTAAACAGTTTAGAAAAAAACACATTCACTAAATCAGGGTAAACAAATGCCAGTTGACGTGGCGACTAAAATTTGGTACCTGGTGACCGGATTGCCATGAAAGAAAAACTGGCAATTTATTGGGGATGACCCCACAGCCGCCTACTTACTGGCTGAAACAACTGGGACAGAAGCGCGATGTTGGCTGCCCCTGTAGTTTCAGTGAGCTAGGGAGTGAGAGTCAGAAGTCCAAAGAGACATTTTTTTTACCCTGGTTCCTAGGTTTTTGCTGTGGCGCCTTATTTCTGCTAAAATTGGTTAAGCCCTACACAAAATGGATTATCCAGTACTATATATGATGAAATTACAGAACAGAATGGGACCAGAGGAGATAAAAATCACAATACAGCACAGTGTAATATAAGTTTGAAATCCATTCACTGATGAAATAAGTGACAGAACTGTAAACCTAAAGGTAGAAATCAAACTTCCGTGTAGAACAAGTAACACCTTCTGCTATATAAATAAAGGCCTCAGTTTGACTATCACACATGTAAGTTCTTCCATGAGTAAAAGGGACTTTGCAATTTACACTAGGGAGAGCAATAGCTAATCTCTTCATAACCAGAAACAACTGAAGTACAGGTTCTCACAAACACAGAATGTTGTAGCCATGATGTAAGTCCAATGCTGCCATTACTTCTTCAGGCATGATTTACATTTGTTCAACCACCCGCAAAACCCACCACACAAAGATACCAGAAGCCTTAAAATTCCGCCACGCATTGTTCTCCACAGTAACAAATGATTAGCGTCAGGCAGTACAGCATGTAAAAGTAAGCTCATTCAGACCCCTTGAACACGTGGTAAGCAGCAACTCTGCATTACAGACAAACACAGCTATGTTACATGCTTCAGTAGGTGAACATTGCAGTGTGTTATTTTCAGAAGTGTCGGATAACCAGGCGGTTAAGTTTGAGTTGAAGTATATGCCAAGCTTCAAAGGATCTGGAAGGAGGGAGAGTGAAAATTAAGCCGAGCCAAAGGGACAATAAAAAGTCACTCCGTATCATCTGGATTTTGAGGGTCGATTATTTTCACATGTGTGAAAGGGAAAAGCCCTTTACGCCCATTCACTTCTCCTTCCCATTGGCCGTTAATATTCATCCGAGTCACCTTCACCAGATCACCCACCTGCAAATGAAGTAGAAACAGGTCTGTTTAGGTCTGAAATTACAATAAGGTACAAGATATCACACAGTGGTAAATTAAGACTACCTGGTCAGCCCACATCATATCCCCAGCAGTATATAGCTTAACTTAATGTGGCATTAATGGTTATTCATATAGTGAAATGCTAATCTGAAACTCTGTGTAGCAAATGGTCATTCAAAGATTTAGGTGTAAACCAGAGCAAACCCAAAATAGGGAGAACACACAAATTTCAACAAAAAAACCCACATTCAGGAAATGAACACAACCGGGCATGGGATTCCAGCAGCTCACACAATGCAATAAAGGTACTACATCTGCTGTGCTATTGGAGCATTCATGGTAAACTATACAGTCAAGAGACCCATGTATACCAGCTCTAATGGTCAATGTAATAACTAGTTATTGATTGGACATGTTTCATAAACACTGAATAGCACAGCATACAAGTTACACAGGAATATATACAGGCATACATAATCACTAGCACTATGTACATAAATATTCTGATATGAAATACTAAAACATTTATGCAATTTCAATTAGGCTTCTAGGTTTCTTTTTTAATTAAAAACCTAGGGATCATCACAGAGGACATCCTTCTGATTGAGAAAACAATGTAAATACAGGTTTCAACATGCTTTTTGCCACATAACTTGATATATGCGCTATTGTCAGACACATGAATTGAACCCCACCCATTAGATCCTGCAGGTAGCTTGCTGTAATGTGTTGTCCTTAGGTTATTACTGGAATTCAAGCCTTAGGGAGGGAAAACTGACTCAGAAGAACAGTGAGTGCTCAGGTGGGACTGTGGTATGTGTGGATTTTTTGAGTCAATGGCATATTATTCTGCCATGTGTCATATCCTCCCCTCACAATATACTGATAAATCTGAGGACTTCTGTACACTGACTCACTGCCAAGCTGCTCTGCCTGATAACACAATGCATGTGTTCTCTGCCTGGCTGTAGCCTTAAAGTATATTTACTACTGTCAGCGATGAAAGGAAATGAACACAAAAATAGACATAATCTAAGAATGTATGTACGAACCTTTTACATTGTCAAAACACTAACATATGAATAGAGTAAACACAGAAATAAAAAATCACAAACACTCAGCTTTGTATGCATTTCATAACATTTCACAGATTCCAAAAGCATATATTAGCTAGAACACTTATTACTTACACTATATTATGTATGTATATATTATATATATATATATATATATATATATATATATATATATATATATAAAATCAGCTTAGGGGCTGTTCTTATCCTATTACAGCAGTGGTGAGAGAAAGTAACATCTGTTAATGTTTATAAATCTTTGCACAATAAAAACAATGGGAACCGAGGACTTGTGAAAAATAACATAATATTAAGACTTGATCTAGACCAACGAGCGCTATCCGCAAATACGGAGGACGGTATTCACAGATCAGAATGAATGAGGGATGGCAGAATCCGCACCTAAGTCATCTGACTTGCCCCCCAACCTGTTTTTAAGATCCTTATGGCATGTAAGAGTACCATCGGGCTTCCTTAACTAACCGTTTTGTAGTTTCCTTCTTTATTTTTTGAAAGCCTGGAGCCTGCACTCTAATTAGTGTCATATAAAGGAAAAACATTTGAAGCTCATTTCCATGAATATAAAATATGCAAAAAAAGTGTTTATTTCTTCAGCCATAGTAAGCAGATCATGCACACAGTTTGCCAATAAACATTCTGGAAGCACTCACTCACCGTCTTGGAAAATAAAATGTACAAGGCTGGCAGAAGCATGGTGAAACCATTTAGTTAGGATAAAGAGCGACACACTTGAAATGGTTACAGAAAATTATAAAGTAACTATCAAAGCCAGCTCAATGGGATTTGAGGAGTTCACGTAGAACAACCCGACCTACTTGTTAACCTTCCAAGTGTTTTTCTGGGAAGCAACCTAATTAGAACAACCATGGGAGAGCCTTCAATGATTACATTTTACTAATTGACACACTTGATGAAATAAGGCTGTACAAGACCTACTTATAGGATGTGAATAATCAGTTATAAAGCATCTGAACTATTTTAAAGATTAAGCTGCAAGTACAGTGGAATAAAGGGAACATGCGTATACATTAAACAAGTCTAGTGCTTAAACAAAGTGGTAGAACATTATGGTTTATAGATAAGCAGGTCTAAGGTTAGGAATATTCTAGTCAAGCAGTTATCAGATAAATGTTTTCTTAGGGAACAAAGGTGTTAAAAAATAAGTTAGAAGCATTGTAACACTAACATATGTTACCTTTTCTTGATCATTGAGTCATTTCAACTATGTGCAATTGAGCTTAAGAGAAAGTAGCCATTCTTACATTAGACAACAGAAAGCATGCAGTGCGTACAGACACTTACCTCTAATGCAAGAGCAGTTTTATCATAAGCGCATGGAACTCGTTTCTGAATAGCTTTAGCATAGACAGGTCCATTCTGAGTAGAAGGCAAAGGAGTGATGACTGCACCAGGAGGCGTTGAAGAGACAGGCAAAGGGCTGGGAGTCTGAGGCTGAGCATAGGCATGTGCAGGTTCAGGTATACCATAACTGTTTGAATTTCTGTTTCCTATTTTTCCATGAAGAGAGAGACGAGAAAGCTTCTCCACATAGGGCACAGGGATCATACCAACGCGACCGTCTTTATTTCGGGCACTCCACCATTGTTCCTCTGGCTTTTCCACAATTATTAAAACTTCTCCTTTTTTAAAAGGAAGGTCCTCTGCGTCATTCCCATTAAATTCATACAGAGTCTGTACACGCTCCAGGTTTTCCTCTGGTGCAAGTACATAAGGGGCAGAGCCTGTTCCAACCGGTGGACTTGGATACCTATAAAAATAAAGATAAATATTGTTGTCAAAGTAAATTGAGATAAAATGGTTATAAAATTGGTTTAAGGCCCAGTTTCACATTTATATAACCACAACTGTACCACAGAACCCTCTCAAAGATGATTAAAAAAAAATTATATCTTAGGTCTACTTCCACAAAAACTAGTTAATTAATGCTCTTTTACGAAATAGTGGCAATGGTTCTGTGAATTCAATAATCTAGCATGACTTAAAAGCTCAGTGAAGTGCATGTATTATGATTCAAAAGCTACATAATCACTTTCAGTAAAGGGTTTTAGCATTAGAAGTACAGCATTCTTAAATGCCAGCTAATTTGATTATTAGATTAAAAACAGCTAAACATAACATCGTTCAACTAATGCAAAATATCTTCATTCCATTTGCTGCTAAGAACTATGGGGCTGATTCAGAGTAAGGGCAAAATAGGTGCAAGTATAGAGCTCAGCTAAACCATCTTGCAATGCAAGTAGTAATTTATTTGAATTATATTGCATGCAGGGAATATACTTTACTTTTGCATATAGAACTCAAGTACTGAATTTTTTTATTAGAATTGAGCTAGGAAATTTCACCTCTTGGTTCTAATTCTGCTTTCACTATTTAAATTTGCCTTCCCATGCAGTTCAACATGGTGTTGCTCAGGTCTACACATAAAATAAAGGTGTAAGTGCAATGCTGAATCACCCCTATAACTTTATAACACAACTACTAACCTAGCTGACAAATAGTACAATTCATTGGCTATTGAGATACAGACCAATAATATTTGCATTCTGGAAAATTACTCAACATAGGAGCCCAATGACTAAGAAACTACTATACATCTACCTGACACACATTAATGTCATATTTTTATGATATATATATATATACACACCTTAACCACAGACCATATAATGAATTCCAATAACACAGGGAATGCTTCAACATTAATAGGGTAGAGCACTGTAAAGTTAAAATGGCCGTAACGTTACTTGGACATGGGACAAAGTTATTCTATACAAAACAATGAATGGTTTACAATTATAAAAATAAATAAACTAGATGGCACACTTGCCAAGGAGGCACTGTATTTTAAATATCAAGTATTCCAAACACTACCGATTTGAACTGATGCACATGTTACAAAAACACAAGTTAAGAGTAATGGAAATAATCTGCATTATCAGCGCCATTGGTAGTCATTCAGGAATTTCAAACCAACAATCTCTGTATCAGCAATTTGTTTTGTACAATTAAACAAAGCAGGGAATTAATGACACCACGAAAAGAATCTTATTGGCTAAAAAGCTAGAACAGTAGCTATAACTGTTAAACCACAAAAAGCAGGTCAAGCTAAAAACCTGAGATACCTAAGGAAAAAACAACTAAACTGCTTACAGGATAGTTACTGATGAATTCACATATTGGTTTGAATGATAAAATGTCTTATGCCTCAACAACTAAAGTGTAAGAAGCAAAAGCAGCAAACAAGAATACAATATAGTGCAATCAGATTGATATGGATTACAGTAGCTAAAATACCAACCACGATTTCTAATTTAACAAGCGCATTAAAAAGCTGTCAGCAGTAACATGGCTCGATAGAAAAGCCATAGGGCTCATTCAGACAGGTCTGAAGCACAGATCTGCCCATTTTTACTGCAAGTGGAATATAAGCCAATGGCCATATAGACTACCTATCTGCAATGATATATCATACTAACTTTTGATATGTGCTAAACACCACTTTGATAAACAGTCATAGATCACAAGTGATTAATTCAATAAAGCGCATAGATTAGCTATCTTTAACAGATCAGACGGATGGGAAGTAAAAGCAGCGATCCATAAGTAATTACAGCCAGCAGCAACTAAGCATCTTACTTGGGTGCCGGCTCGATGAGGGTGGTGGTGTCCAGGTAGTGGATCTTGTAGAAGTCTAGCAGGGCCGGCAGGTTGTCGAACTCCTGGTCTCCGATCTTGAAGCGGCGGCCGGGCAGAGAATTGATGATGTAGTGGGAGACCCGCGAGTTCTCGGACACAGACAGCACGTGATCCCCGGGGCAGGTGGACGAGTCCCGGACGAGGAAAACGCCGTGCCGCTGGCCCTGCAGTCGTGACTGGGCTTCATGACGGGACACGGGGCCGAAGTACCAACTCGAGCGGTCCGCTGAATCAAAGCGAGCAGACGACATGGTGTGTAAGACCGCCTGGGACAACTAGCGAGAACTGTTGTGAACGTAGATGCGGGTACGGGAAAAGCGGTCACTGGCGGGCTGCTCCCTGGACGGCTATGAGTTTCATGGTCACAGCGGAAGCGCCAGGTCCCGGCAGGCCCGCGCGGTGTGTGTGCGACCCAACTTAGGTCTCCTCCCTACTCTACTCTACGAGACTACTGAGGAGACAGAAAAGATGGCGGAGGGACTGCGGGCTTACACATACAGCCAACCGGATAAGCGTCATAGCCAATCAGAGGCCTGCGCGTTAAAATCAGGCCGACCTCCCTTCTTCAAGCGGGGCGTTACCCGCCGCATTCCATTGGCTGCCGCACCTGTCACTTCACATTGTACAGACTTGAACGCGCGTTCTCATATGGTTGTACAAGCGGCCCCCTTGGTAATGTATCAAATCAGATTGCGTCCCTGCTTGACGTCAGTGAACGTCCCAGAGCCTGTACCAATTGATTGGCTACAAGTCCCTGCAGGGTCTTCCAAGTTCGTGACGTCAGCAACACATCGATTACATCACTCTATAAATTTAGTTTGTTAGAAATATTCCTATAAAAAGGTTTCAGTATACACCGACTAATAGCAGTTTGTCTTTCCATTTACAGAAGCAACTGATATGTTGTTTATATTTAAGTGTGGGTGTGTGTGTGTAATATGTTCATCAACTATTTCAAACAGTGCCTTGTTTTTTTTTTTGTTGAATTGCTATATTATAAGGAAGTATATTTAAAATAAGCTCCCTATTTTAAATGTGGGTTCATTACCCACCCACATATGCCATGTATAGACATGATTAAGCTTAATACAAATACTATGAGAATAAACATTTTATAATTTCCAAATGTGCTAGATTAGTGTTACTAACGCCTGATTATTATGACTACTTTTAAAATTTTAGGTTTACACGCAAAAGTTGAAAATATACCAGGCAAGTCCTCTCACTTGCTGCTTGGACCTCTTTTTCTGGATCTCCAAGAGAAAAGGTCCAAGTGACAAGTAAGGGGGCTCTAGCAAAACATTATAAATTATCATGGACTGGCAACCCCTGGTAAAATATATTTATTGACAAGTTGGTAAAGATGAGATATTGTTGGTAAAAACTTAAACAAGGTATGCCGGGGTTTTGTTTTTTTTTAAATTTTGGCTTCCTACAGTTTTGTACAACGCTGTGTTTTCCCACTATACTTCACTTTGGAAGTTTATGGCATGAAAAAAATAAGGAATGTAAGAAAAACATACCTTAATTTTAACAGCATTGAAATGCAGGATGATTATGTAGAGCATACCACTTGTACTTTGCTCAGAGGGTACATCAATGTTACAGAGCAGATCTGTCACTTCTTATTGCTGTCTACAGCACCTTTATTATTGTCATGTTATTTATAGTGCAGAATAAATAAAACATTTAACTGAATAAGCAATGATCAATGAAGCACACCCTGGAAGATGTAATGTGTGCCACACAAACACTACTGACATGGGTGTGGTGGGGAAGTGGGGAGTCTGACAAAGCTGTCTATCACGGTATGTAAACATTGCCCTGCTCATAGTGAGATATTATTAGCTACTGTGTTGAGTGCTGGTGATGATTCCACCAAAATGTACATTGTTCAGCGGTAAAGCACATTTGGTTCTTTCCCTGTCCTTCTACATCAGGTTTGGCCATCCTGTGGCTTTCCAGGTGTTCTGAAACCAAATCCCAGCATGCTGTCAAGTATCAGGTATGCCTATGCAGTTAAAGCATGCTGGCACTTGTAGTTCCACAACAGGTGGAGAGCCACAGGTTTGCCAGGCCTGTTCTACATCATAGGTCTAATTTTCTAATCTTTCTGTGCTTTAGCGCCAAGATTCCATCCCAACAATCTACTTTATCTCTACAGCATGGTCAACTCAGCAGTTCTCTCAAGCTGGGTACACACGGACAAAATAAAACGATCCTTCAATAATAAAAATATAACCTCACGTTTATCTGACAATCCTGCAGCTGTTCACACTGGATCGTTCCCAGAAGTCCTTTCTGCTAAATAGACACACATACAAAACCACAGATTGATCGTTGATTCGTGATTTTTAGGAGCTGCTAAAAATCAAGATCTATCGATGCAGGACAGAATCTGACGATTCACTGCATCATTTGACAATTTGAGAGATATCCAAAGAATATCCTGTGATTTAAAGGATAATCATCAGATATCTCTCCCGTGTGTACCCAGCTTTAGTAAATTTCAACTAGATCCTAGGAAACATCATTAAAAATATGTATTTACCCCTGCATGAAGAATAAAATGTACACCTTTATATTACAGCATGGTTACTCCAGGTACAGTTTTGTTTCTTGTTGTTGCTCCAAACTCTAGTTCAGTACCTATATAGCCAATTACTGTAAAGGACATGTATGAATCTTCTGGAACATTCCAGCTTGCTCCCTTCTGTCTGCAACTAGACCATATGCTAACAAGGCTCTGCCACTCAAAAGGAGCAGTTGTATTTCTACAACTGTGGCAAATATTAGGGCATAACTTGACACTTTTTTTGTGTAGGAGCAATATTATTTAGCAAACAATTTTAAATGGACATTTTTGTGGTATATAATTATAGTTTTAACAGCTGTTACAACATTAATAGAATGGCGTAAAATGTTCCAACAGTTATATATTACTTGTATTATGTCATCCTCCTTTTAATGTATCCTTGCAAATTAATATCATTATAACTCCCCAGTGGACCGGATTCACACTTGCGTGTGTGTGATCCATAAGTGTGGATACACGGGGTGGGGGTACCCGGCCACAATGGCACTATCATGCTGAGGCATAGCAATCGATCCACAGAGTAAAGAACACGGTGCTCCGAAAGGTAAGGCTGAAAAGTACCAGAACCCCTCCCCTAATTCTAACCCTCCCCTTCTATTACCCTAACCCTCCCTTACCTTGAGCCTGACCCTTACTTACCCTCTCCCGCAGCCTGACCTAACCCTCCATCTCCCACAGCCTGACTCACCTTTCCTGTGGTCCGGGTCCTGCGGGAGCGGCGGCGTTCCTGAAAAGGAATGGGTGAATATGCCGATCGACACGTTCACCCATTCAAAAAAAAGTCTAAAATGGAGGGGTATTCGAAATAGTGACAGCCAAAAAGGAACTTTAGGATGTCCCTATTTCGGAAATCGCTCCTTCTATGCAGGGACTGCAACCGTCCCCGCCCCACCCCCATTTTTAGATGCCTAATGGCAATTTACGAGTGCCATATGCAATCTTTAATCACTGTGTGTATTTTCCCTCTTAAGGAGGGAAAATATGTATGAACAATCCCCAGCCCTCCCTCCCAGCCTAATTTACATCCATTCCCCCACGCACTTTCCCTAATTATCCCCGGAAGCTGCTGTGGCACGCCTCCTTTCACTTAAAAAACTATTTGCCTAAGGGCTACGTGGATTGCGTAGTCACAATGGGCCTGATCCAGACCGATCTGCGCATGCGCCGGGCAGATGTTGCCCGGCGTAGCTACGGCAACGCCCGATCAACGATCAGGCATCCGTAGGAACAGCGTAGGGACGCTGGAGGAGGGGTCGCCCCCTAGCATCCCTACGTTAAGGTTGGTGAAGGTGGGCGGGGGGAGGTAATATAATGAGGGAGGGAGGGCTTAGCGGTAGTACGCTCGTGTGCGAGCGTATAACACATTGCTTACGCCGGCTGAAGTTAGGGTAGACTTCAGCCGGCGTAAGCAATGGGAAATACGCCCGC
>WWET01000160.1:350891-367315 GCA_011038615.1 Limnodynastes dumerilii | reverse complement strand
TTCTCTTCTCTCCTTCTGTCTCTCTCTCTCTCTCCTTCTCTCCTTCTGTCTCTGGCAGTAGTGTTTGTATAAGTATATGGATGTAACGAGTTGCAATAACTGGGGAGCCGTTCAGTTATTCTATACCATAAACCTGTGTATATCGCCTACATTTGTGAAAGTTACTAGTGGAAACATTAAGGCTTCTATGTTACTTAAATATTCCTTGCACTGAATTGTGTTTTACAGTTCAGGTACGGCACCCTCCCCAAGCTTCATGCCCAGCCCATCTCCACAACCTTCCCAGAGCCCAGCTTCTGCCCGCACGCCTCAGAATTTTAGTGTGCCTTCTCCAGGACCACTTAACACTCCAGGTAAAGAGTCTTGTGAATAGCAATTAACAAACAAATGTCAATAAATTTGTAACAATCCTTAGTCGAACTGCAAGCAGATACAGATATCCTTTTGTATTCAGGTAATCCAAATTCTGTCATGAGCCCTGCGAGTTCCAACCAGTCAGAGGAACAACAATACCTAGAAAAGCTAAAGCAACTCTCCAAGTACATAGAGCCACTGAGGCGGATGATCAATAAGATTGATAAGAATGAAGGTGAGCGCATTCACAGTCCATACACTCGTTTTGCATGAGAATATATCTGGCTAAAAACTAATTTAACTGGTTTTGACACAATAGTGTTACCCTGCCTCAACTCTGATGGCAAGTTATGCTTGTGTTGCCTCATTTTTCTATGTGGTGATTAAAATTGTAAACTGTGTTGATTTGCTACATAATGTAAAAGTATGGTCGGTATCTGTGTGTAATAAGCAAAGAATACATTCAATATGACTCAATATGGCTTTGCCCAAATGTAACTTCCTCTTATTTTCAAACTTTGGATCCCGTCTATTGTCATAAAAACATTCCAGGCTTATCTAAATTGCAAAGAGTTAACAAATTAATTGTTGTCCTATCTCCAGATCGTAAGAAAGATCTTAGTAAAATGAAGAGTCTTTTAGATATCCTGACTGATCCATCAAAGAGGTAACGTTACATAAATCAAACATTTTACACACACACCTCCCTGGTCCACACTTCATTTTTTAATCTTCCATTCTTCTTCAGGTGCCCCCTGAAGACCTTACAGAAATGTGAAATTGCTCTGGAAAAACTGAAGAATGACATGGCAGTGGTAAGAAAGCATTTGTGTTTCTGTAGTAACCCCCCTTCCACCTAGATTTCTCTTAGAATTGTTATGCATAATACAGCTAAATCTCAGTCATTGGTCTTTACCTTTATTACCTACAGAGAAAATACATTGCAATTTCAAACAAATAGAAGCTTTTGCTGTTATAATTTCATCTATTTTTTTTTCTTCCCAGCCAACCCCTCCACCTCCAACTGTTCCCTCCACGAAGCAGCAGTATCTGTGTCAACCCCTACTAGATGCGGTCCTGGCAAATATCAGATCACCTGTATTTAATCACTCCTTGTACCGAACATTTGTACCAGCCATGACCGCTATACATGGGCAGCCCATAACGTAAGCTATGTTGACTAATTACAGCGATCAAGTGTAGTATTGGGGTTTATTTATATTTAACGACACTGAAATGATAACTGATCTTACTTTATTGTATTTGTAGAGCACAGTCTGTTGTTCCTAGAAAAAGGAAGTTTGAGGATGATGATAGACAGAGCATTCCCAATGTTCTTCAGGGTGAGGTTGCAAAACTGCACTCCATATTTCTGGTGAACCTGGACCCATCTCACTGCAGTAATAATGGAACTGTCCACCTTATCTGCAAGTTAGGTTAGTATTCAGAAACTTGTTCTCCCTTACTTCTTAATGGATCCGAGTGTAGTGCAGCTTTGCATGTGAGCAGTGGGGGGGACCACTTCCCTTGGTCACACAAAGTTCCGTCAACTGACCCCTACCTTAAAGATTACTGATCTGTCCTCACTTAAAATGAAGATGGATCCAGAAATCTGGATAGGGCAGCAGAGCTGGATTGGCCATATGGCTACTGCCAGATAGGCTGATGTAGTCTGGGATGATGTGCTGCGCCAGATTGAGATATATGCTAAATACCAGAATTGAATAATGTTACTAGTGGCCTTTTGGCTTTCCATTAGCATACTGGATTTGGTGGGGGAAGGATACATTTTTGACATTTTGTAAGGATATAGTCCCGGTGCAGTCGGTCTCTTTGTTTTTGAGATTATTTTATGCTCAATGGTGATTATGGATGGGATTCACAGATAAGTCTGCAAGGAGATTTACCCAAACCGCTTGCTTAAGTCTCCTTTTAACATCGATGCATACACGCGCCAGATGTTACGCATTGGATCTCCAAGAGGACGGAACTCTGAGTGCTCCTTCTGCATGGCAAAACCCTGCTCTGGGGGCGGGGCTTGCCATGCTAATAAGGCAAATGGAACGGCATTAAGATTATCTGCACAAATCTGTGATTGTACGTATGCAGATCTGTGCGCTAAACTTAGGGTGTGGGTTATGGAAACAGAAGTGTCCAAAAATCCACACCTCTGAGTAGAATGACAAGAGTTGACAGATGTCAGACCCCTGCACGTATGGAAAACGCATGGGGGTCTGAATACGGTCCTATGCTTTCTGTTTCTCTCCTGCAGTGAGCATATTTGTACTGTTTACATCCTGTTGGGTATTTATTTAATTTGTTTTTAATTAACATGTCCAAACATTTCAGAAAGGCATGTTACTCTGGACAGTTCATTTGTTTATTTACCTGTGTTCGGAATGTGAGGTGTTTTATTTATTTATTTTTTTATTTATATTCTGATGACCAATCTATTTCCATACATAGATGACAAAAACCTCCCGAGTGTACCACCTCTGCAGCTGAGTGTGCCAGCTGATTACCCTGAGCAGAGTCCATTGTGGATGGATAATCCACGCCAATATGGTATGTTCAAATGTATTTCCATTATATTTTTTCTTACTGCCAGGAACATGTAGTTAATGGAAATTTTAGTGAAAATAATGTTTTCACTGAGTAATGTATTTATTTTTATTGGACCAGTTCCAATTATTGTGCTTTTTATATGATTGGAGTGTTTATTTTGTTCATCGTGCAAATGTCTGTGCATCTGTGCTATCCATTGAGAATGCAATTTGCCCTATTAAGATTCAAGAAAAACAGTGAATAGAAAAGGGCCAGTCAGACTGTGTATTGATCCAGACTTTCGAACCACCGCGTTTGTATTCTTAAGTTCTGATACATATAAAATGCGCTGCAAAGTATTGTATATACTTAGAAGACGTAAATGTGGTCTCTTATACACGATGTTGTCTTTGTTTCTTTGCAGAAGCTAACCCATTCCTTCAGTCTGTGTATCGCTACATGACCTCTAAACTCCTTCAGCTTCCTGACAAACACTCTCTCACAGCCCTGTTGACAACATGGGCACAGAGCATTCGGCAAGCTTGCCTCTCAGCGGCATAGGCATTGCCCCATCTTCCATCTACGCAGAGAACTGGACCAGAATTGTATTTCCATGGGGCCAGTATATGGAAGCGCTTGACAAGTATTGTACTCCTGCATGATAGCTTTTACTGATTTATCAGCTGATGTAACATTGGTGGCTTTTAAATCAGTAAGCTATGGTTTATATACTGTGTGCAATTTAAGACAGATATTTGAGTTTGATGCCTTTCTTTCTTTTCAGCTCTCAACCCTGTCAGCATGAGTACACTAATGCTATAAACAATGGATTGTAAGGCCCTTGTGGCGCTCTCTGAACAGAGCGCTTTGTGATGCACTCGCATGTAACCTAGTAATAACCTGTAAACGAGTTAATGCTTGATGTGATCAAGCGTATTTTGTACACATCTTTTAAATTGTATTTCTTTTGTTATAATAAATCAGACTGTTGCCTGCAAAGATCACTGATTGTCATGATTACAAGTAAGGCTTATTATTGGGGTTTCATTTACAATTATGGTACAGAATACACAATGAAAGCCTGTATCTAGTGATCTTATTGGTGTGTACACTGCAATCATCCTGCAGAATAATTTCAAAGGGCATCAGATCTGTTGGTTTGTAAATCAATTATTTAGAATTTGCAATATCTGTCCAAATCATTAGTGTGCGCTCCAGTGGTCCCCAATAGCGCTGTCCCAACCTCCTGTCTAATAATTCATCTACTTCCTTTGTGGGTTTGCATAGTCATATGCTTATTTCTTAACCATAGAGTTATGTATCTTGATGGTAATATTGTTTAAATGTGTTTTAAAGCTGTAATAATAAGTCAAGATATTAGTAGTACAGGTTTACTCCCAAAGAAAAAAAATCAGATTGCTATAAAAATGATTCAATTCTTCAGTGCAGATTGGACCATATGGCATATAATAGAAAGTAAATATATATGTTATCATATATTCAAAACTGTATAGTTTACCATAAACTGAAAAACCCAACACTACCATACTATGCAAACATTAGCATTTTATTTAATTCATGCTTAATGTGCTTTAAGTGAATAGCTGCCTATTATATCAAGACAGAGAGGGGGACATTGCCTCTGATTTGAAGGTGGACAGATATTTTGGACTTCTTTTAACAAATTTTCTATTATTACTACTTCCCCACACACATTTAGTGCTGACTGATAAGAGATTATACATTTTATTTTTTCAATATTTGAAGACCATAATAGTTTAAGAAAAAAATGGTACTGAACATATATTTTTGTATGTGTACACTACCCCACAGCTTCAAACTCAACTAATATCCACAATTTCATTTGACTAGTCTTAGTTTAAGGTTCTGTTTGGAGTCAAATAAATTGGCCCCCCAACACCTGTTAAAACGGCTTATTGTTTTTAGAATCTAAAACATTTAGGACAGGTCTTAATATGGTATAGGTAATGTAAAGATAGGAATAGGAGCTGTGTGTGATTATGCATGGTATCAAGGGAAAGTATGGCTTTTTGCAGATAACACACCAGGGGACAGTAAACAATGTGTGATGATCTAGGTCGATTGGAGCAACGGTCAATAGTATGGCAGCTACAGTTTAATAAAAAATAAAAAAATACAAACATCAAAAACTTAGGACTCATATCTTTATTCATGTGACTTAATGTTAGCCAAACACAATCAATTTATAGGTAAATGTAAACAGGTGCATGAAAGGCAGGGGTTAATCTTCTAGCCACAGAATCAAAGGGAAAAATAGCCCCAGCAAACTGCCATAAACCAGTAACAGACTATACTGTTCTATCTGTAAAATAAAACACAAAAATGTCCTTTACACATATTTGCGCAAATATGTGATAAGCCACCAGTCACCGTCAAGGCCTTTCTGTATATGGTGGTCCTAACTCTGACAATGAGAATCCCAATGTTGGGTCACATATATATGTTTTTAAATTGAGAACCAAACTTACCTCAGGAGACACCCTTTAAAGTCTCCAAAATGGCTGCTGTGGAACAACTGCCCCTCTCAGCTGCTGCTCCCAGACATGCCCACAAACACAGAATGGAAGTTGCTCAATCAATTTATAGGTAAACGTGAACAGGTGCATGAAAGGCAGGGGTTAGTCTGCTAGCCACAGAAACAAAGGGAAAAAAGCCCCATCACACTGCCATTAAACTGCCTAGGTTAACACACCGCATACACACAGCATTCATACAAAATAAATACACGGACCACAGTGCTGGATTTTAAAAGGGGGCACAGATTTATTAATTTGTAATACTGACTATAGAATTTGGCATGGTGGACAATAGCAGGTGGGGGACAGCTGCTGCAAAGAAAGTACATGTTAGAAAAACACAACAGCCATCCCCTGTCCAGGCGCCACCCAGGTAATCTGTCAGAACCGGGTACTAACCTCCTTCATGTGCACGCCACCTGGCGGCAGTTGGAACCCAACCTGTAATCGGCGAGCCGCAAAAACAAAGGAAAAAATAGCCCCAGCAACACTGCCATAAACCAGTAACAGACTATACTGTTCTATCTGTAAAATAAAACACAGAAATGTCCGTTACACATATTAGCCATTTTAGCCAAGCAATGTAATAACATAATGAGAAAGGCAAGTCAGATTCTTGGTTGCATAGGGAAAGGAATTAGTGGTAGAAAGTGTAGCAATATCCCTTTTATAGGTCATTTGTATGACTTCACCTAGAATACTGTGTTCAGTTCAGTTCAGCAGAAATTTAAATGGAGCATGGCATGTATCAAAAAACTTGAAGATTAGAGGAACTGAATATGTATAGAGACAGTGGGGATATGATAGTAGCTTTCAAATATATCAAGGGATGTAAGCAGGTACTGGAGGAAGGTATTTTTCAAAGAAAAAAAGGTGTATCAGAACACAAACTCATACATATAAACTGGAGGGTTGGTTTAAAGGAAATGTGGGGGAAAATCACGGAAAGGGTAGTTACCATATTTCCCCATGTACAAGATGCACCCCTGTATAAGACGCACCTTAATTTTGGGGTCCCAAAATTAAAAGTGCATCTTGTACATGGGGAAAGCTCCCCTCTCCCCTTCCTACCTTTATAGATCATCCAGCGAGCGGGACTGCAGTCAGAATATGACGTCCTCTGGTGGCTGAGACTGGGAAATGAAGTCCCGCGGTTACAGCCTGTGACCATGGGGGACTTCATATTCTGACCGCAGTCCCGCTCGCTGGATGATCTGAAAGGTAAGGAAACTGTAAAGGGGAGAAGGGAGCTGCAGCTATTATTTTAACATCCAGACCAGTGGCACTGGTCTGGAGTCAGACTGCGGCTGGATGTTAAAATGGTAACCCCCCTGTATAAGACGCACCCTGTTTTTGGACACAAGATTTTTCCAAAAAAGGTGCGTCTTATACATGTAAATACAGTAAGTGGAATAGCCTCCCATCTGGCTAACGCAGTAGAACAATTTTAACATGATTTAGATAAATATAAGGTCAACTGAGTTGGGGGTCAAGGGTCAGTATAGTTAAATAAAAAAAAAAAAAAGCTGGCCAAACTGGATGTGCTATGTAGTCTGCTGTCACTTTCTATGATGGGTATAGCCAGACAAAGTCTTTGGGCCTGATCCAGAGCTACGCTGTGCCGTAGTTCATACTTATGGCCAGCGTAGTTCTAATGCACTCCCCGGCTGAAGGTTACCCTAACTTGAACATGAACGTAAAACCCTAACCCAGCCCTCCCCTCCTAATTTCCATCCCTCCCGCCGCCTACCTTTGCTGTAGTTATGGAGCAGACCGCCCCTTCCCCCGTAACTATGGACGCACGATCCAGAGCTCAGATCAACAATGATTACGCCAGGCTACATCTGCCCAGCTCATGTGCAGATCGCCAGAAATGCCGATCTTACGCATATGGTGGCCGTAGCTCTGGATCAGGCCCTTTGTCCATAACTGAGAAGGCACTGCTTGTGACCTTGCATTGGCCTTCATGAGTAGGCTGGGAGCAAATGGTCACCTGGGCAATTATTTCATTTGTTATTTGCTGAAGAACAGGGTACATGATAATTGAAAGGTAATGGTTGGTTATGTCACATCAAGGCTGCCTATCGTGATTATGAAAATAGTGAATTGTTTATGCATTTGTTTAATGTCTTTTTTTTCCCCTTTTCCTATACTGTGTTTCTATGCAAGTACTACCATAGAACATTTAGTTTATACAAGTTTTAGCTATTCGTTATTCATTATTACACCCATATAATAATCCAAGTATATGAAAAGAAAAATGGTGGCCTTGTACACTGAACAGAACAAAACATTTGATGATACACAGTTGTCAGTTAACATTGGAAAGGGATAAATGATGGAATATAGAACAGGTCTAATTAACGGCCTGATCTTGACCCAAATGTACACCTAAAAGCGTATCATACGCCTGTGTTCCTTTTCACAGTACATGCACTACCAGGCGGTAAGTGCCAGCTGCTGCCTATTGTGTTTAGATGGGCACAGTCAATGTAGTGCTTACAAAAGTACCCAGTTTATTGCAGAACATATGCACCAACCGCAGGGTATTAAATCCAGGATTGCTGACGCTTCATTACCTCTATTGTAGCATTTAACCTTTCAAGCACAATGCTGAAGGTATAGGAGTGCTGTTTCTGCACAGTGCTGTTTTTATGGTGAAAAAATTTATATTCAGAATAAAAATTAACTATTTTTTTTTATACTTATTTTCTGTGAAGTGTTTGCCCAAAGCATTGCCACCATTTCAGTGTAGAAAGCTAGGAAACAGTGGATTATTCACCTGTTAATCTGGTTTCCTTGACTCCTCTATGTCAGCACTTTTCTGGCTAATTCTTCCTTGGTGTCAGGGACAGGAACATAGACGATACAGACAGTTGAGGAAACCGGATTAACAGATAAATAATCCACCATTTTATCTTCCTTTCATGTCAGAACTACTATGGGTATTACCCAAACAGTTCAAATCACAGGGTGGGAATTTGTAAACTATACACAAAAGCAATCAATGAGGGAGATAGATAGATAGATACATAGGGCCTGATCCAGAGCTACGAAATTGGCTGAATTCGAGCGAGCGTATGACCGTTTTTTTGCGTATTTTTGTACGAAAATTCACACTGCGCATGCCCAGTATGACAGCTTCCGGTCGGCTGGACGTCATGAGCGTATAGCGGTCGTATTGTGAGCGAAATGTTCGCTCGAGGGGCGTGCGTTCAGTACGACGGTCGCCTGGGCGCTCGTTTTACTACACGGAGGCGGGGATAGCCATTTAAATTGTACAGTATGGGCGTGCTAAACCCATACGCTTTGCGTAATATGTGCGAAAATTCGTACGGCCAACGGGAGTACCTAGTGTAGGGTATAGCCGCCGTAAGCAGGTACTTTACAATGGGAGTGTTAGGGGCATGTATGTTTATTCGCACGGGCGAACGTACGCATTCGCCCGGCAATTTCGTAGCTCTGGATCAGGCCCGTAGAGAGAGAGAGAGATCTAGTTCAAGAAAGTGGCTGACGATTGCTACATTTATTCAAAAGACTCTGGGTGCCACTTTCTTGAACTATATATTTGCTTCATTCTATGTGGCTAAGGTGAGCACCAAAGCCATACAAAGTGTCCACAGTAAGTTGGAGTGTGATTTATTTGTCTATCTATCTATCTATCTCCCCTTCTGCTCATGATGCAGCTACTGCCCTAGTAGAGAGGGCTTTAAGTTTATCTGGAACATCTTGAATATTGACCCTGTACAATTCTATAACACAATATCTTATTGACCTAGCAATTGTGGCTTTAGTGGCTTTGACTCCATTATTATGTCCTTCTGTCAGTACGAACCGTTGCTTAGTTTTCCCTCATACTTTGCGTTCTCTCGGCATATATTCAGAATCCTCTTACTAGGTCTAGAGCAGTGTTTCCCAACCCTGGTCCTCTGGTACCACTAACAGTGCAACAACCCGTGGCTTTTTCAGCCGTCTGCAGCGACTCCCTCCTAGGGGGCTACAAGTCCACCTGCCGATTTCAGCGGGACAGTCCTGCTTGACACCTCGCCCTGAGAGAAGAGACTCTTGGCAAAGGTTTTTAAACATGAACAGAATAGGTAATAGAGCTCTTACGGTAGCCCTGTGTGACCAAATCAGTCTCTATGAATGACAGTGACTGTCACTGTCATTCATAGAAACAGATGTTCATACAGGACTCCCATAGCAGCCCTGTGTAACCAGCATTGCTTTATATAGATAAGTGACTGCCGGGAGAGGGACAGCGTGGGAGTACCGCAGAGAGAAACAATAATAAGAGGGGCATAAACATGGAGGCTGAACAAGAGCGTCATAAATCTGGAGACAGGACAAGAGGGACAGAACTATGGAGGCTGGACATGGAAATAGGCAGACAATATGGAGACTGGACGTAATGAAGGGCAGATATATGGAGGCTGGACGAGTAATAAGGAGCAGACTATATGGAGGAGCAATAAGGCTCATTGAACAAACAAAAGGAGGCAATGAGAGTGACTGGGGACAATAAGGTTGGCTGGACACAGAAGAAGGGGGAAATAAGGTTGGCTGGACACATGGAAGGAAGGGGCAATAAGGCGGATTGGATACTCAGAAGTAGGGGGTATAAGGCTGACTGGACACAAAATGTTTTTGTTGCATGCAGAAATATAATTTCTCTGTAGCAGTTCATTGATTTCATAAATGCAACACACTATAGTTTTTTTTATACATAGCATAAAGGTAAAAAATGATATAAACTCCTTCTTGAACATTCTTACCTTTATATTTGTATTAAATTTAACTACAGGATTGTTCTGAAACCTTTTGATTTTATTACAATGATAAGCGGGAGTAGAATCCTAGAAACCTTTCTTGCTTGGAAACTGGAACAACCACCTTTTGCTGTTTCATAGTGTTGAGTCTGTCTCTTATAGCCTCCCTTTTTTCTTTCCTTGTAGGACTCTAGAAAACTATTCCCTGGGGTCTGTAAGAATTCTAGTTGTAACTTTCTTTTATGATGCCTCCATTTACCTGTAGTAGTGTTTCTCCATTCTTTCTGAAACTTTAGAAGCCTTCCTCCAACATTATAGATCGTCCTCCTTGGCGCCATAAGGGCGATCTGCTTGTGTAGATCTAATAATCTCTCTCCCTCTTTGAGCATGAAAATTAAATCTATTTGTGGCACCTTCTCCTCTCCTATATCCTCTGCCAGGGATGTAGAATCTTGTTTCCTTGAATTTGGAAGAATTTCCTCTGAAGGATTTGTTTGAGAACACTTGCTTGGCCTTCTCTTGTGGCAATCATGAGGACTTGTCCCCTGAAGTTTTTGTGATTATCTCATCCATCTTCTGTCCAAAGAGGTATTCCCCTTGGTATGGCAGAATTAGCCGCTTATTTTTAGAGTGTGAATCCACCATAATTGGCTTTAACCAAAGGGCTCTCCTTGTGACAGCTTTAGTTCCAGCTCTTGCTGCAAACCTCACCAAGCCCAATGAAGCCTCACAGACAAATTCAAGGGCCAACTGGATATCCTGCAGTTTGAGCAATTCTGCTCTTTTGATGCCATTTACTATATTATTTTCTAAATTATCACACCAGCCTCTAAAGGACCATGGCCGTTATAGCTGTCGCTGGCTTAAGTGCTGCTCTCACTATGGAATGTGTCTTTAAAGGCACTAACATCCTCCAATGTCAATCCTAGGGGCTTCATCCCATTTCTTTATTTCCTCTTGGGGAAATGGATATCATTTGCTCATTCTATTTGTGGCTGCCATGCGTTTATCCAGATGCTTTCATTCCTCTAACAACATATCTTTAAGCGCCTTTGAGAGGAAAGTCTCTATTCTTCTTCTTTGCTTCTTTAAATATAATATCTTGTAAATGTAACTCCTTTTTATCAGCGATGTTTAAGGATTTATTGATACGTTTGAGAAGGCAGAGTTAAAGCTTGCCTCCCATCGCCACTTCTCTGACCCCTGATCTGAGTGGAATCATCAGAAGACACTGCCAGCTGCTCCGCTTCAGAATCATCTGACACATGACTAATAGCAGACTTATACCTTTTGACTGACAACTTTTTTAAGTCTTCTTTTTGTTATAGTGTCCACCAATGCAGTCTTCATCAGCTGAACTAATTCCATCATTATTGCCGAAGGCTGTTGCTGTTCTTTATTTCAGCATTCAGCACAATCATCATCTTCAGTAGTGACTAATAGCAGAGCATGTACCTAGCATGCAGTATTTTATGTTTAGCTTTCAGCTCTGCGCTTGCTTGTCTCTGACCAATAATAAAAACATTTGCTATCTAACTGCTAACCATGTAAAATATAGCCAACAATATATAAACAAAGTAAATCAATCAGGCTTACCTGGATTTCCTCTGCTGGTAACGCCTGTCCTCCATAGCAGTGTCTCCAGACATGGTTCAAATCAAAGTTAAATTCAGTAAAGAAGTTCCAAGCTTCAGCTCTGTAATACAATCTGTACCAATGTTCTCCAGAAGATAATCCTCTATTAGAGTAATATCCAGCTCCTAATCACCAACTCCTTTTAAAATGTTCCCTGCACATTACTATGGTGTCACTGCCACCTGCTTTATGCACAGATGAATCTGGACTACGGCAATATGGCGACGCTAGCTCTAATTCCTGCCATGCTCCAGTGAGCTCCCTATCTGCCTTCGATGTAATAGAGGCTGGCACTAGGAGTCATACATTCCTGGAATGCTGTAAGGCCAGACCTCTCCACCTCCCCTCCACCCCACCTAATTGCCGCATCGGCAGGGGTGAAAATAATACACCGGGGTGCTGTCCCTGCAGAGTCAAACCTCTCCACTTCTTCCGCCTGCCTAACCGCCTTAGGCACCGGTGGGGGAGAACTACAACACACCATGGCGTTTTGAAAGGGGGACCCAAAGAAAAGAAACAGGCAACTCTAACTAGCCACCTTCTTCCCTAGCTCCAGTGACAGCAATAACAAAAAAAAACAAACAAACATTTGAATATGGCAGGTGCAGGGATTATATACTGTCCGTGTCTTCTTTGTTCCTGTCCCTGGCTACAAGGAAGAATATATTACCCATAGTGCTGACATGAGAGGAAGAGGGAACTTATCCTTGAGCATAGCTGCAGTGGGCTTGGTTGTACTGTGTCTGTATGTAACATGTTGTACTTTCATACAGATTGAGAGATAAAGTTGTGTTCACAGATCGCCCCTAAGCATTTAATAAGTTGTGGAGATAACATGATGTGTTGCATTCAGGCCCGGATCAGGCCCCAAGTCAGCTGGCTATGCAAAACATCATAACTTTAACGGAACCACATGGAACCCAGAATACAGTAATCTACCAGCCTGTAGCTTCTCCAGCATGCTATTTTTTATGCACTGTCACCTTTCTACCACAAGAGAGGTGAACATATACAGTCAGGTCCATAAATATTAGGACATCGACACAATTCTCATGTTTTGGGCTCTATACACCACCACAATGGATTTGAAATGAAACACACAAGATGTGCTTTAACTGCAGACTTTCAGCTTTAATTTGAGGGTATTTACATCCAAATCAGGTGAACAGTGTAGGAATTACAACGGTTTCTATATGTGCCTCCCACTTTTTAAGGGACCAAAAGTAATGGGACAAACTAAACAATCCTAAATCAGACTTTCAATTTTTAATACTTTGTTGCAAACCCTTTGCAGTCAATTACAGCTGAAGTCTAGAATGCATAGACATCACCAGACACTAGGTTTCATCCCTGGTGATGCTCTGCCAGGCCTCTACTGGAAATGTCTTCAGTTCCTGCTTGTTCTTGGGGCATATTCCCTTCAGTTTTGTCTTCATCAAATGAAATGCATGCTCAATCGGATTCAGGTCAGGTGATTGACTTGGCCATTGCATAACATTCCACTTTTTAGCCTTAAAAAACTCTGGTCGCTTTTGCAGTATGCTTCTGGTCATTGTCGATCTGTACTGTTAAGCGCCGTCCAATGAGTTCAGAAGCATTTGACTGAATATGAGCAGATAATATTGCCCGAAACACTTCAGAATTCATCCTGTTGCTTTTGTCAGCTGTCACATCATCAATAAATACAAGGGAACCAGTTCCATTGGCAGCCGTACATGCCCACGCTATGACACTACCGCCACCATGCTTCACTGATGAGGTGGTATGTTTTGGATCATGAGCAGTCCCTTTCCTTCTCCATACTCTTCTCTTCCCATCACTCTGGTAAAAGTTGATCTTTTTTTTCTCATCTGTCCATAGGATGTTGTTCCAGAACTGTAATGGCTTTTTTAGAAGTTGTTTGGCAAACTCTAATCTGGTCTTCCTGTTTTTGTGGCTCACCAATAGTTTACATCTTGTGGTGAACCCTCTATATTCACTCTTGTGAAGTCTTCTCTTGATTGTTGACTTTGACACATATACACCTTCCTCCTGGAGAGTGTTCTTGATTTGGCCAACTGTTGTGAAGGGGTTTTTCTTCACCAGGGAAAAAATTCTTCTGTCATCCACCACAAGTTGTTTTCCATGGTCTTCTGGGTGTTGCTGAGCTCTCCAGTGCGTTCTTTCTTTTTAAGAATGTAAACAGTTGATTTAGCCACACCTAATGTTTTTGCTATATCTCTGATGGGTTTCTTTGGATTTTTCAGCCTAATAACGGCTTGCTTCACTGATAGTGGCAGCTCTTTGGATATCATATTGAGAGTGGACAGCAACAAATTCCAAATGCAAATGTAACACCTAGAATCAACTCCAGACCTTTTACCTGCTTAATTGATGATGAAATAACGAGGGAATAGCCCACACCTGTCCATGAAATAGCTTTTGAGTCGATTGTCCCACTACTTTTGGTCCCTTAAAAAGTGTGAGGCACATATAGAAACCGTGGTAATTCCTACAACGTTCACCTGATTTGGATGTAAATACCCTCAAATTAAAGCTGAAAGTCTGCAGTTAAGGCACATCTTGTTTGTTTCATTTCAAATCCATTGTGGTGGTGTATAGAGCCCAAAATGAGAATTGTGTCGATGTCCCAATATTTATGGACCTGACTGTACATAGGAACTCCATTATGATGTCCCAAAAGTTTCCTTAAAGAGCTCTGTTCCCAAAATCGGAAAACCCTTAATTTGCATTTTGCACAAGTGCCACTGCCTACTGAAAAACATCCACACGATCCAGCGAGTCAAAGTTTTTGGTTTTTTTTTACATTGAAGTGGAAATGAGGGGGAGAGGGACTATTCAAATTTTACAGTACAAGTGTGCTGCAGATCAGGTCCAATAAAATTTATAGACCGCTAAATGCTGGGGTAGCCGATCCTACCAGTGTGATTAAAGGAAACAGCAAAGAGGTAAGAAGGCATATGAGAGCCACATGAAACATTTTAATTCAGGTCACACTGGAAGATTACAAATTAAAACATTGACAGTATCCACATCATAAAAAAATATTTATAATAAAATATAAATGGTATTAGTCCGGATGATGTTTCCACTTTTCAGCAAGTAAGGTCTTGACAGCGGCAAACAGAAGGTAGCCAATCAGAAGGATTAATGTACAGGTAATGGGTCCAACATACAGAAGGCCACATACAAAGTAGAAGAGAAACAAATAGAAAATAAACCAATAGTTGGCAAGGAATCGAAGACGAATGCGAGGGGGGGTTTTTGCCAAGGTATTCTGGTGTGGCATGGGACTCTGCCTCCTTGCAGGGGTTCTGATTAGATGGTAACTGCAAAATTTTCCCAGAAAGCCATCTCTTCTGCACATTGAATTCATGGTATCTGCAAACTTTAAGAGAAATAAATAAATTGCAATAACTGAATGAGCTTGCAGTGCAGCAATATCGTGACAAAATTAAGCAACTTTGATTTGCCAAAAACGCATCTAACTGGCATAAAAAGCACTTCATTTATTGTATTAGGATAAACTAACTGGCTAAATGTATTCTGTGCCAAAAGCATTCTGGAATGCACATCATGCCAACTGCCTGCAAATCATAAGAAAAAGGTTCTATGGGCTTCATTTATTTAAAAAAAAACAAAAACAAAACGAAGCTAGATAGGTATAACACTCACTCTCAGATAGGTATAACACTCACTCTAGGAAATTAAGTGGACAGTGCTGTAAGGAAAAAAGTCAGTCCAGCCTTGGAGAAATCAGTGATATCACTGAAGCTATGGATGATAAACTTATAAAATGCAAATAAAATAACAATTTTTGCTTTATAGACTCACCATTAATAGAGAGTCCTAAAAGCGGATAGTCGTAAAATCTACCCTACCATTACCAAGAACAAACCAGGCAAGTGTCTGGGGACAGGATACCACCTGCAGTGGTCAGCAATGTCAGTTTGCTGACCAAAAGAGGTAACCCAATAAACATCAAAATCAAACAAATCTGGTGGTAGAGTAATACACACTCAAAACCAGAGATGTGCAGGCTCAGGTTTCCAGAAACTGAGCCTGCCCGAACTTACCTGATCAGAGTACTGAGACGAACAGGCTCGGTAATCTTCCGCTCTGTTGAACGCGACGATGACGCATATCATCGTCGGGTCCTTAGATCTCGCGGGTTTTGGCATTGCTCACATAGAGCAACAGAGCCTTCACTGCTACGGCAGTGGAGGAAGGATGCAGCAATGGTAAGCAAGGAGATTAAAGTAAAAAGGGAGGGAATACTGGGGAGCTGGAGAAATGATTGGAATACTGGAGGGTGCTGCAGACATGACGTCAATACTGGGGGGGAGCTGCAGACATGACGGCAATACTGGGGGGAAGCTGCAGACATGATGGGAATACTAGGGGGAGCTGGAGACATGATATTAATACTGGTGAGAGCTGGAGACATGATATTAATACTGGTGAGAGCTGGAGACATGATATTAATACTAGTGAGAGCTGGAGACATGATATTAATACTGGGGGGGACCTGGACACATGATATTAATACTGGGGGGGGACCTGG
>WWET01000160.1:313490-329232 GCA_011038615.1 Limnodynastes dumerilii | reverse complement strand
TATAAACAATACAAGTCCAGTCCATTCAGAAGCTGTTTGGCGGTTTTCTCCTGTTTACTCCGTCTGTAGAGATAAAGCACTGTTTTAATAAATGGGAACATTTTAGTACATTTTATATTAACAAACCCTGTGTGTTTATTTGTGTGTAAATGTATGTCTTATTACTTTAATATTGAATAGAACAAAGCCCGCGAAAGTGTGTACGAGCATCGAAATGCACCCGCACGTGCGTACGCGTTACCGATTTCCCGCACTTTTGCGGTTCTTTGTCTCTTACTATACAGCGATTAATATGCGAATATTCGCAAATATACTTTAATATTTTTTTGTTTCCACAGTTCCAGCCTTCGATAGACCTCTCAATCTATCGCACCAAAACTTCTTCTAATGTAGGATTATAATACAAAACATTGTTGGTTACTCCTATGCTCTCTGTCACATTCATAACCATCTCCGTTTTCTTCCCCTTGCATCTTATTATACCCTGAACACATTTCATGCCTAGTACAATAATCAGAATAACACCCAGCAACAATACTAACAATTTAATCAACCCAGTAGCTAGTGCTTTAGCCCAACTTCCTAATCCTGAGACCCAATTTACAGGGTTCAACCATGACACCCATTCTGCTATTTCTTCCCCCACACTAGACAGGGATATATTATGCGACCGACGGAACTCCCATTTCAACTGAAGGACTTCATCCATCTTCCGGTCTATTACTTCATGTGGGTCTACAGTATTATTGGTTATATACGTACAGCACTTTACTCCAAACTGGGTGGCCAGAGTGACACAATATCCTCCTGTAACATATATTCCAAAGCTGTCAGAGCAGCTTTGTACATAGATATAAAGCAGCAGCAGTTTTGAAGAATAGGGAGCCATTCAGCTTGCTGATTGGCTCCCTTAAAATATCGGGAGTTTGCTCCTGATTTAAAGCAAAAATGTCAAAAGACCAAATGATCATACCAGAGCGTGTCTGATGCGTTTATTTGGCGTTTGAAAAATAGATCTTGGCCATACACTAGAGCTATTATTTGCCCGATCACCCGATAATTGGGTGATCAGGGTGATAATCGCTCTAGTGTATGGCCAGCTTTAGGGTTACATTGCGGTGGGTATAGGGTTAGGGCTTAAGGGGAAGGTTAGGGTTAGGCTGTGGGACATAAAAAGTTAGGGATATAGCTGAAGAAGGGGAAGGTTAGGGTTAGGCTGTGGGACATAAAAAGTTAGGGATATAGCAGAAGAAGGGGGAAGGTTATGGTTAGGCTGGAGGAAATAAAGAGTTTGGGTTAGGAAAAGATTAAGGGTAGGGTTAGGTAAAAAATGTACCTATCGGCAGATTACTTTTCTTTGACTGCAGGACTCACATCACTGCCGCTTTCTCATATGGAGAAGTCTGCTTTCAGCTGTCGTACGATGGTCTTTCAGGAAAAAGGCCATCTTACCGGCAAACCACATCCATAATAAGTAATTACCTTTTTGTTTATTAAACCATTAAAATCAGATATCCTTGCATTTGTCTTGTTTTCTTTTAATGCAAAATAGAAATTGGAAATGAAGGGTTTGTACTTATCTAAATCTGTTAATTCTGTGTGTGTATAACAATGAAAAGCCCTGCAGCAGTGTAAACTAATCCACAGGGGAATTTAAGTGTATTATAAAGGGGAGGAATGCTTGAAGCTGTGACATTTTTATCATTTAGATTAAGGTTTGTGGGGTTACTCAGGGTTATTTGGTCAGCAGTCCAGTCTGGAGTTTATTTGGTGCAGAACTTCATTTTGTTTTGGCACTAAACTGGAGCATAAAAAGAAAAGGCAGAACTACAGTGGTTCATATAGAAACCTGAGAGCAGTATAGTGGGTGCATGGGGAGTGGCTGGTATGGGGCTAAAAAGGTGAGTGAGGCCTATGGCTTCCCCAGCTGCATCCATGGCAGCGTTGCTGACTTTTGCCATCCTGGAGCGAAGCTAGAGATGCATGCAGGGGGTGGGGCTTAATGACGCAATTTATGCAAATCACGCCATTAAGTCCCGTCCCCTGACTAATACTCAATTTTAGCTGAAATAGGGATCGGGAAGGGGCTTGATGGTGTACTAGTGTTGCTAGCCAGGGGGGCAGGACCTGAGGCTGTGGTTTCCATGAAACCACGGGCCTCAAGTCACTTGCAGGAGATTTGCAAGCTCTCACGGGATACCGGGAGAACTGCTCGAATTTCAGGAGTCTCCCGGACATTCCAGGAGAGTCGGCAACCCTGATCCATGGTGGTTACAGTCTACTATCCCCCTGTTGTATAGGTGCTCATCTCTGCAGAATAAAGGCCTACTTTTGTTTTCAGAGCAGAGTGGAGAGTAAGGAATGAGAGACATGCATCACCATCACAATTTTTTATGGGGCCTGGTTATTACTAGCTATGCCCCATGCAAGCATATAAAAGACATAATTGCAGATTATTATTATTTTTCCAATGGGAGATCTAGAAGGTAATAAATATGGCAGTATGGGGCTGGGGCTTGATTTTGACACAATTTTATGCAAATCACCCCCTCCCCCATCTATCAATTCTATGTTTCACAGTTTTAGTAGAGATGGCGCTGGCTTGATGACACAAACTACATCATCAAGTCCTGCCCATCCTTGGTAATGCTATCAATCACAGTATTGATAGGTAGAAGGGCGGAACTTAAGGCAGTGATTTGTATTCAATTACTGCCTCAATCCAATTGGCAGAGATTTGCCTGTTCACCTGGGTTACCAGAAGCTACACTGTGTGGCCACACTACTGCCTGACAGAAAATGGTGGTTGAGGGGCTCCCAGCAACACAATATGAGATGAGATGTGAGGTGATGGGTGCTAGAGTGATTCAGGAGGAGGGTAATGGAAAGACACGGCTAGGGGGCATACTGAGCCCTACTATGGAGTTTGTACATAAATGTTTATTTTAATGATACTATTAATTTTATTGCAGCCCAGTACAGTATAACTACTGTGCAGCAAAATACTCAGCTTATCCCAGCTCAGTACTCACACTACTATTATGATGCAGGCAGGAAATACACTAATACAACTACTACCATTTTACAGCTCAGTACCTACCTAGTACTACTGTGTAACCCACATCCCTGTATACAGTACCTACACCAGTACTACAACGTTACCCTGTAGACACACTATTATCGAGTATAATAATGCGCTTTTCTCACCTGAACCCAAGCCAATGTTTTTAAGAAAAATGCACAAGTATCTTGTTTATTTCTTGTGATTATGTCACAATAGCTTTATATATACGTTATGCACCAGATCCAGTCTTAAGTGGGAATTCCGTATGTTAGCATCGGTGATGATGGCTAATTTATGGAATTTACTATCCCAATTTCCGGACGCAGGAAACAGCACTCCTTCTGTACTTCTACGTACGAAAGGGATATCTGTGCCATGGACCCTAGCTTAAGTATTCTGCACACATCTCTCTGCACACAGAATTCTGAATCATATGTAAGGGCCTAGCTAAGCCTTTACTGTGCAATTTAAATACCAATGCCCACCCACCATGTGTATCTTGTGCGGAGACAGACTTCCACTTGTGCAATACATACTGACAGGTGATTTCCATATGTGATGTATGGAAATTGCCCTTTGTTATAAAATGAAATCCAGCCATTGGGCCGGATCCAGAACTACGTCCTTCTTCCATAGACGGACGTAGTTCAATAAACAGTAGCTACTGCGCATGTGTAGTAGCTATTGTATGTAATCTGCGTATCGTTTCGACACATAGATTGCGTATATGCGGTCTTTTAGACCTTAGAAATTCAGGCAAAACTCCTGATTTCCCTGAAGTGTCGGCAAATCTCCTCAATTGGGATTGAAGCCTTTATTTAAAGCAAATCATGGGCCAGATCCAGACCCCGCACGTTTTACGAGAATGTGGGGGTCAGCAGTTATGCAGCCGTAGAGGAGAGTGCATGCCCCTGCCACTCCCCCCTATCGGTAGTAAATCTGGACACTTAATTGTCCAGATGGCTGCCTTAAATCTTACGACTAGGTCTGCATCCGTACAGATGCAGCTCTAGTCATAATGGCGCTTCCCCGCTTTAAATGCCTATCCCCGCCTGTATGGCAGGGATACGGCACTCGTAAATGAACTTTGTGCACGCGCAGATGTTCAGAGACAGGGGACTTACGCAAATGACTTGCGTAAGCCTCGTCAGACTTAGTTCTGAATCCGGTTCCATGGCCTCAAGTCCTGTGCACTGCAATTCATTATTGTAAGCTAAGCTGTACTAAGAAGGGTGGGGATTGATGATGCAATTTGCATCAAACACCATTTATTCCTAGCAACAGAATGAATCCTGCCATAGGCCTGCTTAATTCTTATCTCTTGATTGAAAACAAGCATTTGCATATCTTACACTAATTATTTAGAATTAAAAAGGAGAAGTTTGAAGAGTGATAGGCGACTTCTTCTTTTTTCCTAGAAATAGAAGGCAGCTTTATTTAGTCATTTTTATTGTCTTGAGGAAAGGCTTGCAGAAACTTTGTGAGTGTTCAAGTGAAAAGATAATGGTAAGTAATCAAATTGTACTGATTCAAATATTACATGTGCCAGGGAGAAAAAGGATAACATTCACACAGAAATTCTCTCTCACCAGACTTAAATAGGAAATCCTTATGTTAGTCTCTGCAACGGTGGCTAATGTATGGAATTTGCTATCCCAAATTCCGCACCCAGGAAACAAGGCACTCCCCCCTGTGCTTCTACGGGCAGAAGGGACCATGGACCCTCCCTTAAGTATTCTGCACACCTCTCTCTGCACGTGCAATACGGCATTGTATCTAAATGTGTAATTTGAATAGCAATGCCCATCCACCATGCGTATCTCGTGCACAGCACATACTAACAGGCGCTTCCATATGTGATGTATTGAAATTGCCTATCGTTATAAAATGAGAATCCGGGCCATTGTTTTTATAGGTCACCAGTAGCCCTCATTTTTCACTTTATTACTTGGTAAATTATATATAAGAACTATGGGCAGCATTCAGAGATCTAATTCTTCTGTGCTCTGATCCTTGAGCACATTCTTTGCCACATTCTTTTTTCACATGGAAACTGTTACACGTCGCCAGCAGCGGGTGGCGTGTAACGGTAATCTTAATGCGCCAGCTCACTGCCTTACCTCTAGCCGCCGCACGCCTCAGTCCTCCTCTTCAGATTCAGTAGCGGTCCCAGTTGCGCGCCGTCTCCTGGATCGTGGGAGCAGCCATCTTCCCTCCTGTAGCGTTGCTCTGTCTCCCTGGCAACCTGCCTTCCTCCAACCAGCATAGGAGGTGGGGTTTTGTCTACGGCATTACGTCTTCTGCTTCCCAGCTGGTCTCTTGGCGCGCTCTGGCCTCCCTGCTATTGGCTCCTGTTAGTTTAAAGCCCAGGCAGCTGCATTAGGTAGCTGCCGGTTATAGCGTCTGCTGCCCCGTGCTTCTTGCTTTTTCTTGCCTCTCTTATCTTCTCATACTACTGTTTAGCTTTCTTGAGTGCCCCTTTTTGTCCCTGCCTAGTTCCTTATTGTTCTCATATTGTGTCATTGCTCCTTATCCTTTCCTTACTGTTTACCCATATTTGTATTAACCCTTTAATCTCCTGATTGCCTGTTTGTGTTATCCCTCTGGGATCATCTGCTTGTGTGACTGTGGTGTGAGTTCCCTAGTTAGTCTTGTGAGTCTGTCCAGTACTGTCTCCCTAGTCTGTCCGTTCAGTGTTTCTTGTTGTTTGTCTAGTACAGTCTCTTCTGTAACTGCTTCTCCCCTTTTACCCGCTGCTTCTCATCCAATTCCCACTTACCCCCATTTCCTATTCCGGGTATCCTCTAAGGTTTGTATCCTGAAGAAGTCTCATCAGCTCCAGTCTATCCCCACCATTAGGGGCTCTAGCGAATACTCCAGACGGGCGCAGGCTCTACATTCTGGTGAGTTACCCGATTCATCTTGTACCTTTATCTGTACTGTGCACACATCCAGTCCCGAGGGTTCATCATCTCTAGTATCTCCTAGGAACCCTAACATTATAACCGGCCAAAGCATACAAGCCGTCTAACTATGGATTCTGCCGCTACAGATGCTATCAATGCTCTGATAGCACAGATGTCTCATCTTACCCAAGTGGTTCAAACACTTACCTCTCAAGTAAAATCTCAGGAGAATGCCATTTCTAACCTTCAAGTTGGACAAGCTCCTGCACCCCCTCCCCCGGCTGCCACATCTCCGGACGTCAAAGTACTGCTTCCTGACCGTTTCACTGGGGATCACAACTGATTTCAACAGTTTAAAAACAGTTATCTTCTATATTTTCAAATCAGACCTGAGTTGGCAATGAGTTCCAACGAGTAGGACTGATTATCTCGCTCCTCCAGGGAGACCCCTAGACCTGGGCCTTCAGTCTACCTCAGGACCATCCTGCTAGGCAGACTGTGGATGCCTTCTTCAACGCTCTGGGACTCATCTACGATGACCCGTCGCATTGCCACAGCAGAAGCTAAGATTAGAACTATCCGTCAGGGACGTCGCACAGCTGAGGAATTCGCTACTGAGTTTCGTTGTTGGTCCACTGATTGTCAATGGAACAACCCTGCCCTTCGCAGTCAGTTTTGGGCATGACTCTCAGAATCTCTCAAGGATGCCCTGGTTCAGTTCCCTACTACAGCAAGTTTAAAGGAACTGATGTTATTGGCCATAAAGACAGATCGTCGCTTGAGAAAACGTCGCTCTGAATGAGATTCTCTCCAGACTACTCCTCCAGTATTCAATTTGCCGGCTGCTAAGATGGAAGAGGAACCTATGCAATTAGGATCCTTCAGACTATCCCGTCATGAGAAGACTCGTCGACGCTCGAAACGCTTAAACTAGGCGGATTTGGAAGAGGTCCGTCTGGGAGTTCAATGAATCTCTCAGAATTCTTTGATTATTCCTGCCAAGGTTATATACCGGGCTCATCGTCTAGACACCCCCACATTCATCGATAGTGGCACGGCAGGTAACTTCCTAGACATTGGTATTGCACGACAATGGGGAGTGGCTTGGAAGGATCTTCATACTCCTATCATGGCTTGTGGTCTAGACAGTCAACCACTTTCCGGAGGCTGTATCACCAGATCTACTGTTGTTCTTCTTCTCACCATTGGTATCTGCCATTCAGAAGAAATTGAACTCCTCCTTATTCATTGTCCATTAGCTCCACTCATCTTAGGCCACCCATGGTTATTTAAACACAACCCTCAAATGGACTGGACTAAAGAAGATATCACACGTTGGAGTGAATCATGCACTAGTAATTGTTTGACTCTCCTGGTGCGAAATATCCGGATGTCTGAGCACACTCTTCCACCTCAGTATTCTTCTTTCTGTGATGTCTTTTCCAAGCAGTCCACAGAAGTCTTACCTCCACATAGGCCATATGACTGCTCTATTGAATTGATTCCTGGGGCCAAATTGCCCGAAGGTCGTCTATTTTCTTTGTCTCGTCCAGAAATGGAATCCATGGATGAATATATCAAGGATAACTTGGCCAGAGGATTTATTCATCCATCCAAATCCCCTGTAGGAGCAGGGTATTTCTTTGTTAAAAAGAAAGACGGGACTTTGAGACCGTGCATAGACTATCGTGGCCTTAATAAAGTCACGGTCCGGAATTCATATCCTTTGCCTCTGATTTCTGACTTATTTGATCAACTCAAAGGAGCCACGGTCTATACTAAAATTGACTTGAGAGGGGCCTATAATCTAATTCGGATCCGTGAAGGGGATGAGTGGAAAACAGCTTTTAATACACACTCTTGCCACTACAAATACCTTGTCATGCCATTCGGACTCTGCAATGCTCCCGCTGTATTCCAATATCTTATTAATGATGTCTTCCGGGAGTTCCTTGGTAAATTTGTAGTGGTCTAATTGGATGATATCCTTATATTCTCCTCTTCTTTACAGCTTCATAGATCCCATGTGGCCCAAGTCCTGTCTCGTCTGCGGGAGAACTCCTTATTTGCCAAACTTGAAAAATGCGAGTTTGAAGTCTCGCAAGTTGTTTTCCTCGGTTACATTATCTCTCCTGAAGGGTTCAAGATGGATCCAGACAAAGTCAAGGCCATCCTGGAGTGGACCCAGCCAGCAGATCTCAAAGCTATCCAGCGCTTCCAAGGTTTTTCAAACTATTACAGACGTTTCATCAGAAATTTCTCCATTTTGATGTCACCCATATCTGATCTCTGTAAAAAAGCAGCTGACCCAAAAAATTGGGCTCGTCCTGCGGTGGAAGCATTTCAAAAACTCAAGCAAGCATTCATTTCTGCTCCCATCTTACGCCATCCTCGTCCAGAATTACCCTTTGTCGTAGAGTTTGACGCATCGGATGTGGGTGCAGGAGCTGTCCTTTCACAAGAAGATCCTGGAGACTCCAAACTCCACCCCTGTGCTTTCTTTTCTAAAAAGTTTTCCAATGCAGAAAGGAATTTCGACGTGGGAAATAGAGAGTTGTTGGCCATCAAGATGGCCTTTGAAGAATGGCGACATTGGTTGGAGAGGGCACTCCACAAGGTGACTGTATTGATGGATCACAAACATCTTGCTTTTATTGAATAAGCTAAAAGGCTTAATCCTAGACAGGCCATGTGGGCATTATTCTTCACACGTTTCCACTTTTCTATAACCTACAGGCCTGGATCTTTGAATAAAAAAGCGGATGCCCTTTCTCCTTCCTTTCTTCCTGAACAAGATCATTCTTCTCCTCCATTGCCCGTTGTCTCCAAAAATGTCATCATTGCTGGTCTTACCCAGGATCTTCAGGTTCGTCTTCAACAATATCAAGACCAAAGCCCTCAGGGAAAACCACCTCATCATCTGTTTGTTCCAGCTAATCTTGTTAAAGCTGTTATTTCTGAAGGTCATTGCAACAGATCAGCGGGACATCCCGGCAGGAGAAAGACATTGGAACTTCTCTCACAAACAGTCTGGTGGCCTTCCATGCATCAAGATGTTGAAGAATTTATTGCAGCTTGTCCTGTCTGCGTGGCTAATAAGACACCCAGATCAGCACCCATAGGGCCGCTTCAACCGTTACCTGTCCCCAGAAGGCCCTGGTCACATCTCGCCATGGACTTCATTATGGATCTTCCGGAATCTGCAGGTTGTACGGTTATCTGGGTTACTGTTGACCGGTTTAGTAAAATGGCTCACTTTGTCCCTCTATCCAGTCTACTTTGTGCCAAAACTTTAGCTAAATTGTTTATTCTTCATATTGTTCGTCTCCATGGTTTACCTGAAGATATCGTGTACCGAGGACCGCAATTTGTCGCTTAGTTTTGGAGGTCTTTCTGCAATCAACTTGGAGTTCATATCAGTCTCTCATCAGGATACCATCCCCAGACTAATGGGCAAACTGAACGGTTCAACCAGGTTCTGGAACAGTATCTTCACTGCTATTCTTCTCGCCTTCAGGATGACTGGAATCCCAATCTGCCGTGGGCAGAATTTTCTTATAATAACTCCATTCATTCAGCCACCAACACTTCTCCATTCTACCGTGTTTCGGGACAACACCCCAGGGCTGCCTCACTGGTACCCGATAGTTCCTCCTCGTGTCCTGAGATTATCGACACTATCAGACATCTGAAATCTGTGTGGAAAAAGGTCAGATCTTCTATTCATCAGACTGTACTTCGTACTAAGAACAGGGTGAATGTCTGTAGGCTTCCTTGCTCTTTTAAAGTAGGAGATCGAGTATGGTTATCAACCAAAAATCTCCGCCTCCGTCAACCTTCCAGAAAGTTAGGACCTCGTTTTATTAGGCCATTCCTTAGGATTTTGAAGATTCCCAACACGTTTCATTCCTCTCTCCTCATACCCTGGCATCCTTCTAGAAGATTTTCGGGACCAGTCTCTTCTCAACCACCACCAGTTATTGTCCAGGATCATGAACAATATCAAGTGGAGTCTATCCTTGATTCCAGAAGAGTGTCTGTTTTATCTTTTACACTAAAAAGGGTATGGCCCGGAAGAAAGGGAATGGGTCAATGAAAAAGATATCCATGCAGAAGATCTCATAAAAAAATTTCATATCAGATTCCCTTTCAGACCAGGTCCTAGGGGCTCTTTGATCCCTCCTCAAGGGGGGGTACTGTTACACGCCGCCAGCAGCAGGTGGCGTGTAACGGTAATCTTAATGCGCCAGCTCACTGCCTTACCTCTAGCCGCTGCACGCCTCAGTCCTCCTCTCCAGATTCAATAGCGGTCCCCGTTGTGCGCCGTCTCCTGGATCGTGGGCGCAGCCATCTTCCCTCCTGTAGCGTTGCTCTGGCAACCTGCCTTCCTCCAACCAGCATAGGAGGCGGGTTTTTGTCTACGGCATTACGTCTCCTGCTTCCCAGCTGGTCTCTTGGTGTGCTCTGGCCTCCCTGCTATTGGCTCCTGTTAGTTTAAAGCCCAGGCAGCTGCATTAGGTAGCTGCCGGTTATAGCGTCTGCTGCCCCGTGCTTCTTGCTTTTTCTTGCCTCTCTTATCTTCTCATACTACTGTTTAGCTTTCTTGAGTGCCCCTTGACTGTCTGTGTTATCCCTTGGGGATCATCTGCTTGTGTGACTGTGGTGTGAGTCCCCTTGTTAGTCTTGTGAGTCTGTCTAGTACTGTCTCCCTAGTTTGTCCGTTCAGTGTTTCTTGTTGTTTGTCTAGTACAGTCTCTTCTGTAACTGCTTCTCCCCTTTTTCCCGCTGTTTCTCATCCAATTCCCACTTACCCCCATTTCCTATTCCGGGTATTCTCTAAGGTTTGTATCCTGAAGAAGTCTCATCAGCTTCAGTCTATCCCCACCACTAGGGGCTCTAGCTAATGCTCCAGACGGGCGCAGGCTCTACATTCTGGTGAGTTACCCGATTAATCTTGTACCTTTATCTGTACTGTGCACATACTATCCAGTCCCGAGGGTTCATCATCTCTAGTATCTCCTAGGAACCCTAACAGAAACAGTCTTTATTGCCTGAAATCAAAGTGATCAAAATCTTGTAAATGGAGCCCTCAATGTCTTGTAGCTTTTTTTTATCAAATGGATGTCGAAAGCAATAATGAGCAATGGCTGCAATAACTATTATACAGCAATGCATTCAGATTGCTAATAAATACTTTTCTGTTTTCAAAACTCATGTGTAAATTGCAGCTGATTTTAATTTGAAGTAGAAAAACTTGTGAGGAGGATTTCACTAATTGGTAATTGGTACTTTTTTTTTTTAATATTCTTTATTTATTACAAAACCGCATGAAAGGTTACAGACATTTTGCAAAAGCATTACAGGTAACAGAGTACGCATAATAACAGCAATTCCAGAAAATGTAAAAACAAACCAACATGGTGGGAACATGAGTAAGTCTGAACAGCACATATCTCAGGCGCGTCTAGTTACATAACTATAATGCTCAATCTGGATGTGGGAAGGCGTCTACAAAGGAAGGGAGGCAAAGGGGGTTTTTTAGGTAGGGGAAAGTGGGGTGTAGGGATGGGGGGATATGGGGTGGAGGAAAATAGGAATTCAGGCTAGATTCCGGTATCAGATTATTAAATATAGAGTTTCAGGTAAACAGGTTATAGGTGTAAGTTAACTATCGAATATCATTTATCCTAGATTGATGACACGGCTACAGGGGTCGGATGGGCCCAGGTATAGAAATCAAGAAAATCCTTGAACTGGAGCCAGGGAAACCAGGTCGCAACATAACCCTCGCGTTTATCCTCAGCAGATGTGATAATGTCTTCCATTGACATGTAGTAATCAATTCTGTTAAACCATTCTTTGATGGTTGGGGGAATAGGGGACTTCCAATGTGTAGGTATAACTGCCTTTGCAGCGCTGCTCAGCGCAAAGAGCGAGCGTTTATAGGTTGTCAGGGAACATTGGGGGTTATTTATGAGCCAAAACTCAGGGGAGAAAGGAATTTCCACATCTGTAATTTTATATGAGATGCTGGCGGCAGACTGCCAAAAGGGTTGCAATCGTGGGCAATACCACCAAATGTGAGTTTACGTGCCTATAGCTTCCGGGCATCTCCAGCATTGCGAGGAATGAACGGAAGAGATATTGTGAAGGCGGTGTGGTGTCATGTACCATCTGGACAATATTTTGTATTGTGTCTCCTGAACAGACAAACTTCATGAGCCAAGGTAAGTGGCTCCAAAGATCTTTTCCCACTCCTCTTCAGTCAGAGATAGCTGAAGAACAGTGGTCCAAGTCTGAACAAAGGAAGGCTGAGTTGTGTCAGTGTCCAAGAGGAGCCGATATAGTCTGGAGACCATGTGATCGGGCATAGAAGGGCCTGTACATAATGTTTCAAAATGGGTTTTTGGGCAGTAAAAATGCTCGCCTCTGGTAGGGGAAGATAGGTAGTGTTTTATTTGCAAATAGACCCACAGTTCCTGTCCCTCCAGCACGAACTCCCTTTGGATGTCACAGAAGGCAAGCGGTCTCCCCTTCAGCACCAGCTGACCGACTTGTATCACCCCTGCCCTCTCCCAGGTTTGTAGGGATGATGGTGAAGAATGTCCTGGGGGGAAATCTGGATTATAAAGCAGCGGGGTTAGGGGGGATTGTGGTGATGAAATCCACTGTTTCCCACGCAGATGACTCCAGCAGTCAAGGGTTGGGCCTATAGTAGGATGGGTAATCATTGGGATCATCCGTAGCCAAGGCAGAACATGTAAGGGATGTGAAAGACTATTTGACTCCAATCCCACCCATTGCTTGGAAGTGGTCCTCTGGGTCCAATCTAGAACTCTGCTAAGCTGTGAAGCATAATAATAAAACTGCAGGTTGGGGAACTGCAAACCTCCTTGGTTTTTAGGTTTATAAAGGATGCGAAGCTGACAACGCGGTCTCCTATCTTGCCTATCTTGCCAGATAAAGGAACAACAGAGCTTACGAAACTCAGAGAAGAGAGACTGCGGGCCTAATGGGCAGGGTTTGGATCAGGTACAGGAATTTAGGGAGGATATTCATTTTAATAATATTGATACGGCCAAACCATGAGAACCATTTAGGGCTCTATCGTTCCATGTCTATTTTGGTTCTCTGTAAGAGAGGTGGGAAATTAGTTGCATAGAGGTTCCGTACATCAAAGTGACCCCCAAGTATCGTAGTGTAGTGGGGCTCCACTTAAAGGGGAAGGCATCCTTCAAACCCTCTAGCATAGAGCGTGGAATTTGTAAGGGCATCGCAACAGATTCAGTTGATTTTAAAATTGGATAGATGGCCGAACATTTGAAATTCTAGCATCAGCGGGGTTAATGAGGTGATGGGGTTTGTAAGGAAGGTAAGGACGTCATCCGCAAATAGAGCCATTTTATACTCTCTATGGCCAAGGCTTACTCCCGTGATATTAGAGTTGAGTCTAACCGTTCGAGCTAAAGCTTCCATGCACAGAGAAAACAACAGGGGAGAGAGGGGGCAGCCTTGCCTTGTCCCGTTAGTGATGGGAAAAGCCTCAGATAAGTACCCATTCATTTTAACTTTTGCTGTAGGACGGGAGTATAAAGCTAAGATACGACCAAGACAGATTGGTCCTAGGCCCAGGTGTTTCAGGAGTCCCTCCATGAACTGCCAGTCAATTCGATCAAAAGCTTTCTCCGCATACGTTGAAAGCAAAATAGTAGGGGTGTTGCAAGTGTTGACATGATGTATGAGATCGATTGCCTTGGTAGTGTTATCCCGTGCCTCCCTTCCCATAACAAAGTCCACTTGATCATCATGGATTATGTTTGGCAAGAGGGGCTTAAGTCTGTTGGCCAATAGTTTTGCGTATAATTTGAGGTCAACATTCAGCAAAGAAAATGGCCTATAACTAGGGCACATGGAGGGGTCCTAACCTTCCTTAGGTTACTGTAATGTGTGCCATGAGAGCTGGAGTGGGAAATGGGGAGTGGGTAGCAATTTCATTAAAGGCTGATAGCATAACAGGGAGCAATTTCTCCTTAAACAATTTATAGTAAGATACCGGGAATCCATCTGGGCCCGGGCTTTTCCCAGTAGGTGTGGATTTTAGGGCATGGTCAAGTTCCTGTAAAGTGAACGGGGCCTCCAAGGCCTCACTAGTCACCGGTGTCAATGTGGGGAAATGCGAGTGAGCAAGATAATGTTTAATGGCTTGCAATTTAGTTTGCTGGGCCGCTTCTGAAAGGGGGGGGGTAAGATTATAGAGGGACCGGTAGTAGTCTAAGAAGGTCTTAGCTATATCTGGTGTGGGGTGTACTAGGGAGCCTGAATTAGTTTTAATCTGATGGATGTGAGATTGGGCCCTTTGGATGCACAATGCTCTAGCTAGCATTTTCCCGGGACGGTTACCGTTCAGGAAATACCTACTTTTACAACTGTGCTGTGCCCATTTGAGTTTATCATTTAACAACTGAGAGAGGGCAGATCTGGCTTCAGTGAGTTCTTCCAGAGTGACCGGGTTTAGGGACTGTTTGTGAGTGGATTCTAGAATCTTAATTTTTTGGAGCAGTCTCTCTCTCTGGGCCTCTTTTTGCTTCTTAAAATAGGAGCCCAGCTGTATTGCCTTGCCTCTTAGCTCACATTTTTGGGCTTCCCACAGTGTCAACCTGGAGGTCTCTGGAGTATCATTAAAGGATAGTTAATCGGCTATGGCAAACTCAAGCTGGTTTTTGAAATACAGATTCTGGAGTAGGAGATCATTAAGTTTCCATGTCCAGCCTGGGTTGTGGGTTTTGGAATTCCAAGGTCAAATAAATTGGCGCATGATCCGACCAGGTGATTGAGCCTATGGATGAATCCAACAATCGTGGGAGGGAATTGTGATCAAGTAGAAAGTAATCTAGCCTGGAGTACGTCTGCGCGGGGTGGGAAAAAAATGTGAAGTCCCTATCTCTTGGGTGGAGGATATGCCAGGTGTCTATCAGCTGGTGTTCGTGGAGAGCCCTTCTTACCTGCTGGGAGTTCCGAATGGTGGATCTGGAAGTCCCAGAAGAGGAATCCAGATGCGGGTCTAGCGTCCAGTTCAGGTCCCCCCAACCACCACCGTGCCCTCTCGATATTGTTCTGCCTGCTCCAGCATCCCCACCAGGGATTTGTGTTGTCCTTGATTCGGGAGAAAAAGAAAAAGGTTTGGTAAAACATTTTTCGAACAACTAAAATTCCCCTTCCATCACCTAACATTACACATTTAGAAACCATAAAGGGGATGTGTTTCGATATAAGGATTTCTACTCCCCTAGATTTCCCCGCCAAGTAATTATTACAAAACACATTTGGGTAATTTTTGTTTGAAAATTGTGGAAGTGAATCTGACTTAAAGTGTGTCTCAGTGGAGTAGGACGATTTCTATTTTATCCTTGTGTAGTGTGTGGAAAAGGTGTGATCGCTTCTCGGGTGTGTTGAGTCCTTTGACGTTAAAGGAAGTGAGCTTCAATTTATGTTTAACGGCTGCCATCATGGAGGATAAAAAGGTATTTGAGCCAACTGAGCTAACCTGAACTCCTGAATGGGGAGGGGAATAAAGCCTTGCCTGAATGTGGGTGACAAGAAGGGGATATGTGAGTGCGGTAAGAAAGTTGAAAAACAAATCGGGTTGGGGGCAAATGGAGTGGTTTTGAGGGAATATATCATTAGTATGGAAAGTGTGACTTGGAGTTATGGGGGTGGGGGTGGCAGGAATAGGCTTCCTGCAAGTAGAAGCTGCTAGACCTATGGCAAGTAG
>WWET01000160.1:290266-305994 GCA_011038615.1 Limnodynastes dumerilii | reverse complement strand
CCCCCCCCAAGAACTTATTTGTTCCCTCTATTCTCATAGTGAGACTTTAAGAGGACATATTATTGGGTCACCACCCTGGGACTGATGAGAACTCACAACCAGAACAATAGTAACTAATTGGTTAATTGATGACATTGACATCCTGTCTATCAGGAGAACGCGGGCGCTCCCTACCCCGTACATGACGCAGTGCTTCCTGCGGATCAGTGAAATAAATTGCTTGACCATTGTCTAGAATCCTTAACTTAGCAGGGTATAGGAGTGCAAAGCGTATGTTGTTATCAACCAATAGTTTACAGACATTGGAAAAGGATTTGCGTTTCTGCGACACCATTTGAGAAAAATCTTGAAAAATTAAAACTCTATGGCTATCCACCATGAAGTTTTGTGTTTTACGATAAGCTGACAATATTGCTTCTTTGACTCGGAAGTCCAAAAACTTAGCAATCACAGGTCTAACATTATGTTGTGCTCTCAGGCGTTCTGGACCCAGTCTATGAGCCCGTTCGATTTGTGCCGGCATCATCTCCTCCCCCAACCCCAACGCGGCAGGAACAAGCGAACTCAGAAAGTGCATCAGTTGCTGACCCTGCACACTTTCCGGAATACCAATGAACCTCAGATTGTTCCTCCTGTGACGAGTCTCGAGGTTGTCAATTTTTTCTGTGAGGGATTTGATAGTAGCAACATGTCCCTCTACTAAATTCTGTAAATTAACACTGCGATCCTCTGAATCGCCCACCCTCTCCTCTAATGCGTTAATTCTGGTAGAGTTGGATTCAATTTTCGTCAGCGCTGCATCAAAAGTTGATTGCATACGCTCAAATTTAATGTCAATCTGTGGGAGGATAACTTTAGAAATCTCGTTGGCCATGGATAAGAGTGCTTCCTGCGATAGCGGGGCGCCAACAGGGTCACTAGGTTCTGATTGGGATTCGCCATCCGAGGAGGGCGCAGGTGAGGGTGGGGGGAGAGACTTGCCACCTGTGTGCCTGTGTTTGCCCATCTTACCCGGAGATGCCTGTGATTGTTTGCACGACCGTGATCTGTCTAAGAATTTGTCCATCGAGGTAAGTGTCCCAGAATGCAATTAGTGATTGTGAGTCACTGTTTAGCAGATTATTTTATAACAATTACATCAGTCCCAGGAAAGGGAGACCTCCACTATACTCAAATTACATTATAACCGTTCAAGAGAGAAGAAGAAAGTGAAACAGCGTATAACAATTGCAGGTAGAAGCCAAGAAGATACTAAATATCGCTCTAATTACACACTTTCAATATCTCTGCACCAGGGTGAGAGTGCTTTAGCTTTAGTACTTAAACACAGAAACACAATATGATGGCAAGAGACAAAATTACACTCTATACTTGCAGTAGAGAAGTCCAGACAGAGACCGCCCATAAGCGGTGGGGCAGAATGATGAACACTGTATAAGGACTCTTGTCGCTACTCAGAGCAGTGTCGCCCCGTGTCCTTCAAAATAGAGATGCAAGAGAGGTTAGAAAGCAATAATACCATACACAAAGGGTCCCAGGCTGAGGTGATCGGTATTTGTAATCCAAGGGAAGGCTAGGATAACTTTCTTTAATTTAGGTAGATATAAAGCGAACAATCTCTGCATGAAATCTTGCATAGAAACAACGAGGCGGTTTTCACTGTGGCAACCCCCCTTAGTGTTGTTTTCCAGACTCCCAGTGCAGGTAGATTAGTGGACTATGGACAAACCTCTGGTGCATAGACAAGGGCCAGTGAACAAGAGACCGGAGTTCTACGTTTGTTGTACGCAGTCAATAGCACAGGGAAGACAATTCACCTCAGGTTGGGGGAGGCAAGGGTGTCTAAACACTGGCACACTAGTGCCATACAGCTTCGCAACTCCACTCCCTATGAGGCAGGCTCACCCGGGGTAGTCCTAATTGCAGTGCACCCTGGCTTCAGTGATGCCCAGGTTTGAACCTCAGGAGATGGGAAGGCCCAAGGGCTTAAGGAGATGAACAGCCAGGGGGCCAAATATACATAAAATGGCGCCTGCTCCCCTTTCTGATAGGAGGTAGCAGACTCCCCTGCTGCTCAGGGCAACATGTAAAGACAGCTGAGCAGCTCTGAGCAGATTGGACCTCACAACCCCGAGGGGGTATCTTCAAACGGGGTGCAGCCTGATGGAGGTGACACTAACCCTCACCCAGAATTTGGCAGGGATGGGGATCTCAGCATGGCTGCAGCTCTACCAACCTCCACTTCACAAAGCGCCCGGTGTCCGACCGATAGCAGCTCTCCACTCCCACCTTCCTGGCGGATGCCGGCAGAACACTTTCTCAGGGGAGGGGCCCCCAGTCGTGTGTCCCTGGAAGCCTCACCAGGCCTTGATGACCGTCCAGACAGGCCCACTCCAGACGTCTCCTTCCTCCCGGGCTGCAGCAATCTGCCTCCGCCGCGACCTCCCGCCGCACTGGATGGCTGTCTGCACTTCTCAGCCGCGCCTCCCGGGCTCTCCGACCACCGCTGCAGGATTTAGCGTTCACGCGCCCCCGGCACCTCCAGTCTCCGTCGGGAACACGTAGGCCCAGCTCACAGCTTCCGGGCCACGCCACACGTTGCAGGCCTTCCCCGAGGCCGGACTCCGGGGAAAATGTTTTCCCACCGCCCCCACCGCTGCCCGCCAGGTAAGAGCGAACTCCCAAGCTCCACACCCTGGCTGGGGATAGTTTTAAGTTTGCGGACTAATTATCAATTAGGGATTTTAAGGGCTGCGGGATGGAGCTCAGTTAAAAAGCGGCCATACCCGATGCGCCGCCCCCGGAAGTCTTCCTGGCAAGTACAGTGATTTTATAAGCCTAAGAGCGAACTTAACTGCGGGGTCAATTTCTTTGCAATAGCCCCGTTCCTTAGATCCAAGATGGTGTTCGTCTTCTTGTGCACTGTTTAACGCCGTCCCCCGCTGGAGCAAGAAGGATGAGAGGGGCCCTCCCTCTCACACCTCTGCCTGTTCACCACGATGGAGGGAGGCGTCTCAGAGGTCTGCCTGGCTGGTCGGGGCGCACCGGTGCCCTAAGGGATTACCGTTATCCAGTCGCAGCCGCAGGTGAGTCTCCACGTGGCCAGAAAAGCAGACGCGGTAATGGCAGTGTCAGAGTTGCGGGAATCGCCGCTGCACGGAGTGCAGCTGCAACCCTCTTACAACCTTGCCCACTTCCCCCAAGTACCACCAGAAGTTGTCCAAGTACTACCGTGTTTCCCCGATAATAAGACACTGTCTTATTTTTTTTTTTCGGTCCAAAAAACACCATAGGGCTTATTTCCAGGGTAGGTCTTAATTTAGTCCCCTCAGTCCTGCTTTTATCCCCATCATGCCCCTCAGTCCTGCTTTTATCCCCATCATGCCCCTCAGTCCTGCTTTTATCTCCATCATGCCCCTCAGTCCTGCTTTTATCCCCATCATACCCCTCGGTCCTGCTTTACAATACTTTACTTACCGTTTTTTTTGTCTTCACTTTCCTCTTTTTCTGTACTCTCCTCCGCAGCGCTGCTGTAAATGGCACTGGCACGCACAGAAAACGAGGGGATGGTGCGTTTTCACTGTGAGAGAGTGAGACGCTGTAGCTGTAATTGGATGCCACTGTTAAATCTTTAACAGCGGCATCCATTTCATGCGGGGGGGCGGAGCTGGGGGCATTGTAGTGTAGCGCAGGGAATGGGGATTTAGCTAGGTCTTATTTTCGGGGTAGGGCTTATTTTGGACCATTCTGCAGAAGTAAGGGTGGGTTTTATTATCGGGGTGGGTCTTATTATCGGGGAAACATGGTAGTACCACTGGTTGAGAACCCCTGTTCTCGATAGTTAGAAAGAATACAAGTTTTTTTTTTTTTAAATCGACAGATAACTGTATATACAGTATGTTAAATAATGAAACATATGGAGAGTCACACAAAGAAGTACTATTTTTTTTATCAATATATTACTGTACAAATGTTAAATACATCAGTAAAATAAAAGTACAATAGTTTTTTGTGTTTCTTTTAGAATGTTTACTTTGGACATACTGGAACTGATTCAGACTTAAGAAGGAGCTTGAAATTTCAAGCTCCTTCTTAAGTCTGGATCCAGCCAACATTCATTAACCAGTAACAATCTCTGCGGTAATCCTTTATGATGATGTTATGGTGGTCCATTGGGCTTGTACTCGTTCTTGTACTTCATCCTCTGTGTTCCAATCTGATATAATTTGGAATAAAGGAAATTCATATATGTATGATTATATGGTTATGTGTTGTAATCCTTAACCTTTGGCAGCACTAGATATCTGTTCAGTTTGATTCAGTGTGTTTGCAAGGGGGATGTCATGCTTTCACAACTTGTCATTCCTGCACGCTGTCACTGTCACTGTGGAAAACATGGTACATGTTGTTTTATCATTCAATAATTCAATATTAAGTAAATTAGTTGTTAACACTCTCATCACATAATGTATGTATAACGTGACCATACGTCCCTTTTTGAACGGGACAGTCCCGTTTTTAGACGGCCTGTCCCGTTATCCCCGTGCCCAGCTTTGGGACGCCGAAATGTCCCGTTTTCAGAGAGCAACAGGTGACATACACTGAAGGCTGGGAAGGGGGAAAGAAGGCTGGCTGGACAAAAATTAAGAGGGGGCAATGAGGCTGAATGAACATAGGAAGGGGCAGTAAGGCTGAATTGACACAGAAGGAGAGAGCAATAAGACTGGCTGGACACAGAAGGAAGGGGCAATAAGGCTGACTGGACATAGGAGGGGACAGTAAGGCTAAATGGACACAGAAGGAGGGGTTGTGCTGGTTGCACAAACAGAAAAAGGGGCTAAGGCTGACTGGACACAAATGAAGAGGGGGAAAATAAGGATGGCTGGACACAAAAGGAGGGGGCAGTAAGGCTGAATGGAAATAGGAGGGGGCAATAAGGCTGGCTAGACACAGAAGGTGGGCAATAGGGCTGGTTAGACAAACAGAAAAAGGTGCAAATAAGGCTGACTGGACACAAGTAAAGAGGGTGGAATAAAGCTGGCTGGATACAGAAGGAGGGGCAATAAGGCTGGCTGGACACAGAAGGTGGAGCAATAAGGTTAGTTGGACAAACAGAAAAAGGGGCAATAAGGCTGTTTGAATAAACAGAAGGAGGGGGAAAAAGGATGGCTGGACACAGAAAGAGGGGGCAATAAGATTGGTTGGACACACGGAAGGAAGGGGCAATAAGGCTGGTTGAATACACAGAAGGAGAGGGTATAAAGCTGACTGGACACAGGAGGGGTACAGGAGGCTGACTGAAAAGAATAAAAAAGGGGGCAAAAAGGCTGGCTGGACACAGAAGGGGGAGCAATAAGGCTGACTGGACACATAGCAGAAAGGGCATTAAGGCTTAATGGTCACACAGAAAGAAGGGGCAATAAGGCTAACTGGACACACAAGGAAGGGGCAATAAGGCTTTTTGAACACACAAAAGGAAGGGGCAGAAAGGCTGGCTGGTCCAACACACAGAAGGAAGGGGCAGAAAGGCTTTCTGGACACACGCAGGAAGGGGCAATAAGGTTTACTGAACACAAAAACAAGGGGCAGAAAGGCTGACTGTGGAGGCACACACACAAGGAAAGGGGATATTGGATGGCTTTAGAGACACACATGGGGGGAGATTGGATGGCTTTCGAGACGCGCAAGAGGGCAAGAAAGGCTGGATGGAGGTATATTTAATATGTGTAAATTTCTATACTTTATTAGTTAATTCCTAATATAGTTTTACTTTGTATTGTATAGTATAGCAAAAACTAGGTTGAAATGTGTATTATATAGTGATAGCTAGGATGCAAAGTGTATTGTATAGTGATAACTAGGATGCAATGTGTATTGTTGAAACAGTTTATTTTATTTGTTTCATTGATACAGCCATCCTCCGGCCATGACTTTTTGACGACACCCATTGACTTAGTGGTGGGCCCCCATAAAAATTAGTAGATGTCCCGTTTTGAGGAAAAAATTTAAATGGTCACGTTATGTATGTACCAAGTCTGCCTGGGATTACATGAAGAGACAGAAGGATTGGAACAAGCTTACATTTACAGAAGATCTGGGGTTAGTTCTCCAAGATGTTTGGAACAACCTTCCTGCGGATTTCCTTCAAAAACTGTGAGCAAGTGCAGCTAGAAGAAGAATGATGCTGTTTTAAAGGGTATCACACCAAAAATTGATTTTATTTACATTTCTCTTCTGTCATTCACATAGCATTTTGTTTATTGATAGAAATAAACCATAAACACTTCTATTTTTGAAAGCATTCTTTCTTTGCAGCATCTGCCTAAAAGTTTTGCACAGTACGGCATATTTTAAAGTGTAGCAAATAGAAGTGTTATATAAAGTTTATTATGCCATGTAAAAATAATTGAATGCAAATAAAAATGAGTGATATTTTCAGAATTGCCGACTTTTTATAGCAGTATCACAGGTAATAAGGCTTGTGGCAAAAAAGCACTGCTGTCTTTAAAGTCTTCTAATGACCTCCCAGCAACTAAAAACTTCAAGGTGGAGACTGGCCTTTACTCAGCAATGATTGCTCTTTCCAGATTAGTGATTTATTTTATTTTATTTTATTTTTTAACGGGGTCACGAGCTGCATCATTCCAGGAAAATCTTACCATTCATCCTGAGGAAGTTCTGAAAATCATTAGAATTATTCTCTAGAATTTCCTGCAGCAAGGGCATATGTGACAATTTCCATTTCAGCAATACTTTTTGAATATGCCTTTTCCTCCTTAGGTCATGCAAAATGACAAAAACAACACAATCTTGCTGCCGATACCAATGGCTGCAGCGTCAACAGGAAATGTTTTATTCCCAGTGCTGTTTGCCCTCCTACTCAGGACTGCATCCTATTAAAAGATTTTTAACATATCTAGGATAAGAGCGACAGTAATCGTCTAGTATGTGGGCATACATGATTTTTTTTTTAGGGATGACTGATGCAGCACAAAATCACAAAATTTTACTTTAAAAAAATCTTAGCGTGTATCGCCTGTATCAGGAATTTTTAAAAGCAGAACAATTATTAAATTTTTTGAATACTGGCCAAATTATAAAGACACATATTGAAGTTGCGCAATCAATTTATAGGTAAATGCAAACAGGTGCATGAAAGGCCGGGGTAATCTGCTAGCAACAGAAACATAGGAAAGAAAATGCCCCAGCGACACTGCCATTAACCAAAGAGATTTAGAAAGAGATCAAGAAAACAAGTCAACACAAGGATATCTGCTACATGCAAGTGTTTCTCAAAGGAACCTGACTTTAGTTTAAACACTTAGGAGTGGAAAGGGATTACAAAGCAGATTTATAATGCAATCCTACATCAGTGTGTGAAATAACCATGTCTTTGGCAACCAGAATAAGCAAGAGAATGAGACCATTCCCAGTCTTTCTGTCTCAATCTGTATTCACTCTTGGGACGATGTGGGGATATACCATAGATATACCATGCTATGTATATTGCGTTGTTTTTCCTCCAGAAACCAGGTGAGCACAAATAAGAGATTCACAGTCACTGGAAATCTAGGTGTAAGCCACATTGTGACCAAAGTGATGGTTAAGGCCACATACAATAACACAATCTACTTTCTATGCTCTATTGCTATATAAACCATTTCAACAGCTATAAGTGTTCCAATTTGTATCTACCCAACCCCTGGTACTAGCAATGACATTTCTAGAAATAACAATGGACTGGATCTGAGCTCTGACTATAATGACAGTAGATGTCCGATGCCAGATCCCTGCTGTTTCCTAAATTCCATATGGAATTCCATGTGCTTGCTCATTAACACTGTGCTGGCCCCCACGTAAAATGGGGGTGCAGAAAAACGGATTGCACGAAACTTTACTGTCCAATCTATATATACCTCCTTCTCCCCACAGAACAGAAGTGCTCTGTCCCGTCCCTCTGTCAGATTCACTACCAGGATGAAGCTGGATTCAGAATTCCTACAGAACCAAAAGGTGGGGTTTTCCAGTTGTAGTGGAAATGACTCTGTTTAAGTGAATCAGGGTCCAGTCCAATGAGTCCACATACCAAAGAAGTGAGCATGCTATACTTTAAAATGCATATAACTGAGAATAGGGCCACAATTGTATTTATTTTAACTGCTAAATATTGCAAAAATATTGCAGTGCTTTAACTTGTTTTTTATACATTAATTTGTTGATAAAGTTTTATGTTTTAAATAACTCTGGAATGGATCCAGAATAATGAGTTCTGACAATTACACCCTGCCTTATATTTTCTGGACAGTGTGACCACCATATTACTTGCTAAAGCAACCCACCCTGCCTTAGTAACTATACTGTGTATATGCAAAACACATAAGCAGAAGTTTTCTGATGCAAGTGCTTGAAAAACGCCCGTATTGCTGCAGTCTGGACCTGCTTCTCTTTTCACCACAATATTTATTATTTCAAAAACCATTCCTTGTGCTTTGAATGATCAAGAGCATTTACATATATCAGCAATGAAAAATATGCATCTACCTCAGTTTATTATAATGAATATTTGCTTCAGATACGTCTATAATGTAGATATCATTACAATTACAAAATATGGACCAGATCCAGAGTTTGAAAATAAGAGAGGAAAGTTATATCTGCGAAAAACCATGCTGATTGCAGGGAAGTCAAATTTCATCTGTTGTAAAAATTATTAGAGTTGAGAGGTGATGTTTTCCCAGTCCAAGGGCCAGATTTACTAAGCTGCTAGTTTGGGAAAGTGGAGATGTTGCCTATAGCAACCAATCAGATTCTAGCTCTCATTTTCCTATTACATACTAGAGAATGTCAGCGAGAATCTGATTGGTTGCTAAGGGCAACATCTCCACTTTTACAAAACCGCAGCTTAGTAAATCTGGCCCCAAGTCTAAATAACAGCTTAAGAGTGAAGCTGGTCAGTATGTGTGTGCAGTTAGCAAAAGCAAAAGATATATCCCTGCATGTAAAGAATTCAATTAACTTGACTCCTCCTGAAATCAACATGGTTTTGCCCAGGTGCAATTTTCCTATCCTATTTTCAAACTCTGGATCTGGTCCTATATATTTAAAACCAGTGGTCGAAGTGGAAATTTGGAAGTGGTGGTATGGAAATTTAGAAGTGGCGGTATGAAAATGTAGAAATAATAGAAGTGAATGAGGATTTACAGCTTTTCAATTAAATCAGTGGGAGAAGTGACGGTATGTCATACTCCCGTATACACCCTCACTTCCAGCCCTGTTTAAAACAAAATGTGCATTTGTGTATATGTTCTTGGTACCTTGTTACATCTAACTCAGGCTATAGTATACGTGTATATGTGTATATGTATATGCCTGCACAGCTAAGGTCCTGGGCATAACAGAAAAATATTGCATAACACAGCATCATTTATGTTTCATGCCTCAGTGGAAATATAAGTATGGATGAGGTAATTCATTTACTGTCTGTTATTGTTTTCCTTAAGATTCCATTGTGGCCAAAAGTTAGAACTTGCATTCTTTGAATTTACTGTCTATATCATACTAATTTCTCATTGTTGCATTAGGTTTGTGAGGGTGGGAGTCTGTGGGAAGGGGGAGGGATTTGGAGATGACTACACATATAAGTCATGCTGTTTTCAGAATCTCTCAGTAAGGAAGTTAACTCCTGGCAGAAGGAAAGTGAAGGAAATGAGAATGTTAACACTAGGATAAGGTGTGGGAATTTGCAGCAGAAAATAAAAAGTAAAACATCTGCATAGTTAAGGTAAAACTACTGTACACTTAATAACCACAAGAATCTTTCAGATGCAAGCAAAGAAAAAAGAAGTCAGTATAGAGGTATTGAGCTTCTGACACAATGGCAATGTCCCGTGGATTGGTTTTTTTTCTCATCCTTCTGATTCTTGTGGCTTTTGGGACCATCATCTCCGTTGTAATCATACTGAGAAAGGAAAACCTAAGTTGTGATCATGGATTCTTACATGGAGCTGTAGCTGCTGACTCTGGGATCTGCTCAGACATTGGCAGGTGAGTGACATTATTTTGCACTGTGAGAATTACACATTCATTCATAGTAAGAGAATAAATCAAAATATAATATTGGCACAATATAGACAAATGCAAGAAACTTGTAATTGTAGGTAGGGAAATGAGACATAGTGCAATGCAGGTAACGACTGCCAAACTGTTTTAATAGGTCACGTTTAATAGGAAAGGAAATAATTCTGTTTTTGGTGTGTAAAATGCATAGAATTGTTTAATACTGAGATTGTAACAAAACAAAGCATAGATTAATAAAAGTGCCAGAGGTGTAATTGTCAGGATTTATTGAATGTAAGCAGCAAATTACTCCTAGAAGGTGTTCTTTATGGACAGAGATGATAACACTGATAACAGACAAAATGCAGTTATCATCTTTACAGATGAGGTAAAGTGCCTTGTGGAGGTAAACCTGAGCTAGAAGCTGTATGGAGGGAACATTTATCAAGTGAATGAGAGGAAAGGCTCTCTGACAATTACGTGTATTATCCAAGGGGAGAAGGGGAAGGAATTCTGGTCTGGAACCTGATTTGCAGTTAAGAAGCGGCTGCTATTTCTGTCAGGGGCGGAACTACCATTGGTGCAACAGGTGCAGCGACACCGGGTCCCATGCTGATACAAGGGCCCACAGCCATCATCACCGCACTGCTGAAGATCCCCACCAGGTTACATGGGATATCTTCAGGACCAAAGCATATTTTTTGCACCTGGGCCCACAACTCGCTAGTTCCGCCTCTGATTTCTGTGTATTTTTAAGGTCTGTTTCAGTGTGGGTGTGTCAAGAGAATTGGCTTGCAACTTAGGTGCGCATAATTGTGAATCCGTTTGTTCTTATCTACTTCTTAACTGTGAATCAGGCCCTGGGTGTGTGGGGACAGGACAAGCAGCCAAAATAAAAAAACAGCAAAAATAGCGTCATATTTGACTGATGGCAAGCAGATTAGGAATCCAGAGATAAGGGGCCTGATTCAGAGTTTGGAAATAAGAGGAAATCGGGTGGAACTTTACACATGGGCACATAGGGAGATTTATTTCCTTTTGGTTATTGCACACAGATACTGACCAGCTTTACTTTTAAGCTGTTATTTAGACTTGGGCTAGGAAACATCACCTCCTAACTACTATAACTGTATGCAACAGAAGAAATGTGCCTCCCCTGCAGTTCAACATGATTCCGCCTGTTTTCCTGTTCTTACCCTGGCATTCCAGAGAGCCCAGATGAAAAGGAGGATAAATGAGATTAGCTGGAATGAAAGCTACATAGCTAACACACACTACTGCAGGGCATGTCCATTCACAACCATTCAAAGTTTTGAAAAGATAAATTGGGAAAAAAGAAAATACAGTTTTCAGCGTATTTTTTTCAGCTTTTCTGCCCGTCTTATAGTTTCTCTCAGTGCTGTATAGTAGTAGATGTTAATCAGCGGTCTTAATTTCAGTTGTTCACAGGCAAACAGCTACGCTTGACTTCTCTGCACAGAGTAGTGTTGCTTTGGCTTATCAGAAACGCAGCAGTGAAAGTATGTACTTATCCGTGCTATGCATCGCTGACTGTGCACAGACCAGCAACTCCTCTGCTGTGTGCTGAGTGTTGATATACTGCTCTCTGCACATCTGTGATATTTGTTACCAGTGTTTCCAACTCTGAAAGGGAAAACAAGCAACTAATGAGTGAAACACAAGCCCAAACCAAGCTCAAACCAATTCTAAAAAACCCAAAAAGCCAAACTTACCCTCCCTTTCCTGTTCTTTACACTAGGTAAGCTGTCTCAATGCATACCCAGTTAACATTTAAGGTTCTAGGGGCTGATTCAGAGATGCGATTGCGAAAAGATCGCAAATATACGCACCTTAGCTAAGATCTTAGCAGGTTCCAGCCCACTGCAAAACCAGACACTCCCCTTGCAAACAGCGGTGGATCTTAAACTTAGACCACCATTGAATTGCCTTAACTATACGCTGTCATTTGGGATCTTAAGTGACGTGGGAGCGTTCATTTAAGATCCTAAGTGTCAGTCCTCGCCCACTTTCCCTCATTTCCCTGCCTCCCCCCGCCCATTTCCATGCAAATCCTTAAGATCTTAAAGATTCGCAGCACTTAAGATCTTAAGTGCTTGCGTGCGATTCAGACCTACGATCTTAGCGAATTTACGCTCCTAACCACTACGTACATGGCGTTGCACTATTACTACGCATGCGCAGTTTTGCGAATTTTCTAAGATCTTAAATATACGCACCTAAGTGCCGTGGAAATCGCATCTCTGAATCAGCCCCCTAGTTACTATTAATATCAGTTTTAGCTTTAATTATGCTAGCAAGGCTTGCTTCTCCTCACAGTGAGCCTGGCTAGCATAAAATTTATATTTACTATTACTCAGCTTTCCAGTGAGGTCCCATATTGTTCTGCAATCTGGGTGCCATTTTTGGAAACTTTTGCCAGTGCTCTTCAGTCATTGTGGCTCTCTTTTTAGACTATGAATATATTAAAGCCCCGACAGGAAACTTCCCCCCTTCCTAGTTCCCACGCAATTCACATCCCATTCAAACCGAGTGTGAGGTATGCTCATAGTTCTTTCACTATTGGGAGGTATACTAATAGTGCTGTCACTATTGGGAGGTATACTAATAGTGCTGTCACTATTGGGAGTTATGCTAATAGTGCTGTCACTACTGGGGGTATGCTTAACATGACCATTTATTTTTTTCCTCAAAACAGGACATCTACAAATTTTTACGGGGGCCCACCACTAATTCAATGGGTGTAGTAGGATGCTTGTATCTATGAAACAAATCAAATAAACTGTGTATCATCTGTTATACCCACAGACTGTTTCAACAGCTCAGTGTGAAAAGCATGTTATACTATTAATTTTCAGTTACAGTGACCCCTATAATTACAGTGAGTATTCTACTGACATATATACAAGGCAGAGCACATACTACTGATCACCTTACAATAAGAACCACTTAAGATAATAGCAACTTCATTCTATTTACCGCCATACAATACAGAATATATTCTAGCTATTCCCATACCATACACACTGGCCCTTATATCATCATACAATACACATTGCATCCTAGTTATCACAATATAATACACATTTCATCCTAGTTATCGCTATACAATACACATAAAAATACAAATACACCAAACATTTTACTGTGCTACATTTAATTAAACCAATTTTCTGAAAGTAAAACTATATGAGGAATTAACTAATAAAGTATAGAAATCTACACATATTAAATATACCTCCATCCAGCCTTTCTTGCCCTCTTGTGCGTCTATAAAGCCATCCAATTTCCCCTTCCATGTGTGTCTCTAGAGCCATCCAATCTCTCCTCTCCTTGTGTGTGTGCCTCCACAGCCTTTCTGCAACTTTCTGGTGTGTGTCAGAGCAGCCAGCCTTTCTGCCGCTTGTTTTTGTGTTCAATAAGCCTTATTGCTCCTTCCTGTGTGTGTCCAGAAAGTCTTTCTGCCCCTTCCTTCTGTGTGTCGCACCAGCCAGCCTTTCTGCCCCTTCCTTTTGTGTGTTCATGAAGCCTTATTGCCCCTTTCTTGTGTGTGTCCAGTCAAACTTATTGCCCTTCCTTTTGTGTGTCCAGTAAGCCTTATTGCCACTTCCTTCTGTGTGACCATTAAGCCTTAATGGCTTTTCTTCTATGTGTCCAGTCAGCCTTATTGCCCCTTCTTCTGTGTCCAGCCAGTCTTTTGCCCCCTTTTTTTTATTCTTTTCAGTCAGCCTTATTGCCCTTCCTGTGTCTAGTCAGCTTCCAACCCCCTCCTTCTGTGTATCCAACCAGCCTTATTGCCCCTTCCTTCTGTGTGTTCAACCAGTCTTATTGCTCTCTCCTTCTGTGTCCATTCAGCCTTATTTCCCCCTCCTTCTGTGTCCAGCCAGCCTTATTTCCCCCCTCTTTATTTGTGTCCAGTCAGCCTTATTTGCACCTTTTTCTGTTTGTCTAACCAGTCCTATTGCCCCACCTTCTGTGTCCAGCCAACCTTATTGCCCCCTCTTTATTTTTGTTCAGTCCGCCTTATTGGCCCCTTTTTCTGTTTGTCCAACCAGCCTTATAACCCCTCTTTCTGTGTAGCCAACCAGCCTTATTGCCCCTTCCTTCTGTGTGTCCAACCAGTCTTATTGCCCCCTCTTTGTGTACAGTCAGTCTTATTGCCCCCTCCTTCTGTGTCTATTCAGCCTTATTGCCCCACCATCTGTGTCCAGCCAGCCTTATTGACCCCTCCTTCTTTTTCCATTCAGTGGTATTGAACCCTCCTTCTTTATCCATTCAGTCTTATTGCCCCATCTTAATTTTTCGTCCAGTTTGCCTTATAGCCCCTTTTTCTGTTTGTGCAACCAGCCTTCATGTCCCTCCTTTTGTGTCCAGCCAGCCTTATTGCCCCCTCATTCTGTGTCCATTCCGCCTTACTGCCCCCTCCTATGTCCAGCCAGCCTTATTGCCCTTCCTCTTAATTTTTGTCCAGTCAGCTTTATTGCTCCTTCCTTCTGTGTCAATTGAGCCTTATTGCTCCCTCCTATGTCCAGTCAGCCTTATTGCCCCCTCTTAATTTATGTCCAGCCAGCCTTATTCCTCCTTCCTTCTTATAGCTGCCTCTTTAGTGTGTGTCCCCTCCATGTTATGTAAATTCACATTCCCAAACGCAAAATACCTCCCACCAAAATAATCTTACCTTTTCTTGCCATCTTCTTGCCTCCAGCTCTCTTCTTCGCGGCGCGCTCTGCAGCGCCAGCGTGATCTTAGCTACCGGCGGGTGGAGTTGAGGCATCAGGACCCACCGATACCAGAGTATGTATGCGACGCCGAAATGTCCCGTTATCAGAGGGCAACAGGTGACATACAGTGTACAGTCTGATCTCTCGGGACAAGTTGTAATGCGGGTGGGACAGCCCCCCGAAAGCGCGACTGTCCTGCTCGAATCGGGACACTTTTGTTTAGCTGTAAGAATGTAGGATAGTTGTATGTATTACACACTATAACTGAGCCCAAACTGAGACTAAAATATAAATAAGTGTTACAGGACTGCTCCCCAGGACGCGACGTCTGAGGCCTGGTTTTCACTGTTGTGCTTATTGTTGGGGACAGACTTAGCTGCAGGTCACCACCCCAGAAAGCAGCTCCAAGTGGGGCTAAGCACTAATAAATAGACAAGAAATAAAGAAACCAAAAGTGTTTTATTAGAGCTTAAACAGGATACACGCTGGTTAAAGAAGAATGGTGAACTGTGAGCAACAAGCAAAATAACAGTGACATAAACAGGGAACAATACCAAATCGGCAGCAGGCTATAAATACTAGAGTGTGGTTTACATAAGCATATAGAGGTTACAAGCAGAAGAACAATAAGTAACAATAAGCTGATATATCCCCAAAAAACCTGCTTATTTTATATATCTATTAAATTAGCAAAATGCAAACCCTGTAAATCAGGGGTCCTCAAACTTTTTAAACAGGGGGCCAGTTCACTGTCCCTCAGACCGTTGGAGGGCCGGACTATAGTAAAAACAAAAACTATGAACAAATTCCTATGCACACTGCATATACCTTTTTTTGAAGTGAAGAAACAAAACAGGAACAAATACAATATTTAAAATGAAGTAAAGTTAAATCAACAAATTTACCAGTATTTCAATGGGAACTCCCCCATCA